>CM060596.1:212500-245000 GCA_030578255.1 Tiaroga cobitis | reverse complement strand
AGCTAATACTATTCACCCAGACATGAGCAATATATCTTTTAAATCATTTGAGTTTGTACTTTTAAATGATCCGATTCAAAACTAAAATTATTATTCTCCGTTTATGTCATCTATATAAAAAGAGAGACGTGTCAGCCCGTCTTATTATTGTTCTCTCAGCTGATTATCTCCGGTAATGTGACACGCCCACGGAGAGCACGCGCTATTCAAACGCAAATATGTGAAGCAACACATTGAGACGCGTTAACGCCCATAAACTCTGAAAACACACTATATTTTTTAGTCAGATTAATCTACTGTCATCTTGCGCGGCTATGAGGAACAATCCTGGGACATTTACCACTGGGTTTATTTTCACTTCGAGGATGAACAGATTCAGCTGAGAAGTAAGTGTTTTATGCTTGTGCTTTGTTCTAATCGCGATATAGAATAACGTTAGTGTCTGTAAACGGAAAAATAGCATACTGTTAAATGTGAATCATGTTTGTGTGTGTGTGTGTGTGTGTGAATGAATGAATGAACGCACAGATACGCACTGTTACAGACTAAATAACAGACAACATTTCGTTGACTCGTTTTGGATAAAGTTTTTACTCTAAAATAGACATCAAATAAGCTTTTTTAGGAGTTTCTGCTCATATGTTAAATATATAGTATGTTTTGTCAATAAACTAATCAACTAAGATGTTATAGTGTTTGTTCAAGCTATATCAAAATAATGAATCCTCAATATGTATGATCAAACTAAGACATTTATGGAGAAAGACAATTTTCTTTTCAAGATGTTTCCAACTCTAACTTTGAACTTTGAACTGAAATAAAACCATGTCTATATGGTGAAGGGTGTGTGATAGAAGTGTCCAGACGTATGCACCCTGTATTTTCCTTATATAAATCCAAACAATCTAAAAGCCATTCTTTTTTAAATCTCCTCATTCTTTGTGCAAGGCTCCTGTAATGATATGGCCTGATAGCACCTAATAGGGCCATTATGGGGAGGGTCTTTGTCTTTCTCAGGTGTGGAATGCCACACATATTAATGAGAGATCACGCCTCCTGCATAAAGCTTTCTCAAACAAAACACGTCATTAAAAATGTAAAAGACTTTATTGACTTATCTGAATGAGTAGTCAGGATGATTCTCACATTGTTTTGGAGCAAATATTCTAGGCTATGTGATACAATTTTCAAAAGTCTTGTGAAGAAATAATCAATATGTGTCTTGTGGTCTTATTTCAGCAACTTTCATTTTTATTTTTTTCAATAACCACGCATAAACATTATTCTATTAAAAATACAAACATGTACATACATGTTGCTCAGATCTCATAGTAGCCAAGTTTGTGCTATATAGAGTGAATTTACACCTTTGCCATTAACATGTTTATAAATAACTGAAAAAAGCACAAATGTCAGTGCATGTCAAAACATCCCAAGGGCCCCAAAAACACTTTGGTCCCCAGAGGGTTAATGTGCAAGGTCACTCAGTGTCCAGTACCGTGATTGTTATTTGCAAAAGTTCATTGATAACGGACGGAACCAGATTGGCCGACCCGTACACGCTCACTCAATGATGGACGATCTGACAGGATTAACGTTAACGCTAACTCCGGTTGAGTGGCCTGACTTCACCTATCCGATAGAGAAACCGAGCGTAAGGAGAAACTGAGGGCATATACATCTTTAGATGCCTATAACTGTGTGCTGAATGGTCATGTACAAGACGGTGCAATGTTAATGATGTGAATATTTTCTAGAAATAAAAATTCCAGATACAGCATATTCATTTTTCATTGATTCTTGCACCCAACAACACAAGATGACATTTAATAATAATAATAATAATAATAATTTAAGCTCCTTATTATGTAGCCGAATCTGTGCTGGTTTGTATTGGCCGCCTCCAGTTGTGCGTTTGTTTTGCCTCCAGCTAGCCCCGTGACGGAACTGTGACGTCGGCGCAAAAGGGGTCTGTAAGCCAGATCAAACAAAAATTATTTTAAAAATGGATATTGTGGGAGCAGTTCTGATTTGCTCAGGTCAACCGTTCCAAAGTCTCGGTGAGCGGATCCGTCAGAAGGGGTTTCCAGGCGCTTCATGCTCTCTCTCTCTCTCTGCAGATCTGGGCCTGTTCTCCACGAAGACGCTGGTGGAGGCGAACCCGGAGCACCTGGTGGAGGTGCGCACTCAGCTGTGCCAGCCGGCCGACGAGAACTGGGACTCCAGCGGGCAGAGGAAGCAGTGGCGCTGCGAGGGCACCCGGTCCTACACCACCATCGCCAAATACGCCCAGTACCAGGCCTCGTCCTTCCAGGAGTCCCTGAGGGTACAGATAACCTTCCAGAACCCATATTTATTTGTTTTATGTCTGGTTTTGACAATTATAACAACAGTATTTAACTAAACAAACTGTTTTAACACTTATTAAAAACTGCAATTTCAATCCCTCATTGCGTACAAAACAAAACGCACTTCTACATCAATAAATAGTCTGAAAGTGCAACAAAAAAAAACAAAAAACAATGCATGTAAAAAATAATTAATTATTTTTAAAAAGCATAAAACAATCTAAACTGCCTCAAGAATAAAGACATTACTGCCTTTGCATCTTTATACACTGAACATAATGATACACTGGGATGTTTTCAGCTCATGTCTTCCGTGAGCACTTCACCTTTGATCCTCGCTTGTCTGGCGTATGCTACTCTGAGCAGTGCCTGCACTTTGTATTTTGAGCACTTCTTGCGTTGTTTTTGCCTCTTCACGATGACTCGCTTAATTTAGTCCTAATTTGTAAGTCGCTTTGGATAAAAGTGTCTGCTAAATGTAAATGTATAAATACATTTTGAGAGAAATAGGCCTTTTGTGTACATAGAAAAAGTCTGAGATCTTTGAGTTCAGCTCATGAAAAATAGAGCAAAGACAAGTGTTGCGTTTATAATTTTGTCCAGTATATTTATAACAGCAGCATTAATATTAACAATGGTCAAAAAAATGTCAAAATCTAATGTTTAGAGTTTATTACTAAGTCTAAGTCTAGAGTTCATCTAAAGACAGACAAAATTTGTTCAGGAAAACTTTTCTCATGTGTGCAGTAATGGCTGTCAAATAAAGTTTAATAATTAAGGGATGCAGGTTATTTTTCCTCTGAACTGTTGTTGACTGATCTCCCCTCGGACACAGTGCTTTAATGCCACACAATTCTCAAAACAGCCACAAGATGGCACCGTTTACCGGTGAATCCGACGTTACAAAACTGATACCTGATTACAGGAAAATGCTTAAATACCGGACGATCTCTAAAACTAGCACTAATCGTTTGCTTGTGGTATTTTGCGTAGTAAGTGACAGCTTGTGTGCTTTCAAGTCAAGTCAAATATATTTATATAGCGCTTTTCACAATACAGATTGTATCAAAGCTGCTTCACAGTATCAATCAAAACAACTTAACAATATAATTTCAGGAAGAGAATGAGAAGAAGGGGCAGAAGGAGCTGTCGGACTCTGAAATCACGTCATCGGAAACGTGAGTTGGACGTGTTTAATAACCGCTGATGCTTTAGCTGCGCTGATGCTAACCCACGCTTACTCTGTTCATTCTGCTCAGTGTTTCTAGGAGCCGCAAAGCTCCTTTCAAACAAGTCAAGTTTGGGACCAACATCGACGTCTCGGATGAAAAGAAGTGAGTCTCGGGTGCATGTGGCTACCCTTTGCGTTTTTTGTATATTGTGATTTAATAAGCATCATAGTGTCTCATTACCCGAACTCAAGTGTGTGTATGTGCAAGCAGTGATTCCAAACTGAGAGCAAATGACAGGCCAGTTTCACTGAATGGCTGGAACACCACCACTTCTTCGGTGTGATGAGTCTGAAGCACGAGTTGAACTGTGGCTCCCCCTGCAGGTGGAAACTGCAGCTGCAGGAACTCAGTAAACTGCCTGCGTTCGCTCGAGTCGTGTCCGCCGGGAACCTGCTCAGTCACGTGGGCCACAGCATTCTGGGAATGAACACGGTCCAGCTCTTCATGAAGGTCCCGGGCAGCAGAACTCCAGGTGAGAGCCGCTGTCAGACATGCTCAGTCACATGATCTCTCTGCTCATATCACATGATCTCTCTGCTCATATCACATGATCTCTCCGCTCGTATCACATGATCTCTCTGCTCATATCACATGATCTCTCTGCTCATATCACATGATCTCTCTGCTCATATCACATGATCTCTCCGCTCGTATCACATGATCTCTCTGCTCGTATCACATGATCTCTCCGCTCGTATCACATGATCTCTCTGCTCGTATCACATGATCTCTCTGCTCGTATCACATGATCTCTCCGCTCGTATCACATGATCTCTCCGCTCGTATCACCTGAAGCAGTAAAGTGTTGAATGAAAATGTGTCTGAAATGTCTGTGTATTTGGCAAATATTGCATTTATTTCATTTCAGCTGTGGTGAAGTATGCAAACACCACGTGAGCGGTCACTACGGGAACCAGAGAGTGTCCGACTTCACGTCTCCGTTTGCCGCTCCTCCCCGCCTGCACGCAGCTACTCTCGCCGATCGCTTACATCCAGCCGCAGCCGATGTCCAACACACCTATGATCTCTCCGCTCATATCACATGATGTCTCCGCTCGTATCACATGATCTCTCCGCTCTGCTCGTATCACATGATAGGTGTGTTGGACATCGGCTGCGGCTGGATGTAAGCGATCGGCGAGAGTAGCCGCGTGCAGGCGGGGAGGAGCGGCAAACGGAGATGTGAAGTCGGACACTCTCTGGTTCCCGTAGTGACCGCTCACGTGGTGTTTGCATACTTCACCACAGCTGAAATGAAATAAATGCAATATTTGCCAAATACACAGACATTTCAGACACATTTTCATTCAACACTTTACTGCTTCATACAGCATCTGTTTGAACTAGAATAAAGTTCAAAATAAGCATATCAATGAAGTGGAGTCAACGTTTTTTAATCAGTTTTATTTTGATAAACATGACTCAATATAACATCGCGACTACATGAAAAGACTGTTTACTGTTATAAAAACTGATTTGTGCACTTTAGTGGAACTAAAGGTGTGAGAATAAACACGACACGCACGTGATCGTTGTCATGCGGCGAATCGTGGAACAGCTGTGTCGTCATCAGAGCTTGTGCAGCCGCTCTTGAGAAACTGCGCTGGCTGAATCCTCCGGCTACTCTCGAATCGCTCTCGCGGTACTTTGATGGCATACGTCACAGTCACGTGGAGTCAGCGCTGCAGCAAGTCGGACAAAATTTCTAACTGGCGTGCACTGCTTCAAGTCAGCCACCGATCGGTCTGCGCAGAGCTGCATGAAGTCGAACAAGCCTATACTCTCCGCTCGTATCACATGATCTCTCCGCTCTGCTCGTATCACATGGTCTCTCTGCTCGTATCACATGATCTCTCCGCTCGTATCACATGATCTCTCCGCTCTGCTCGTATCACATGGTCTCTCTGCTCGTATCACATGATCTCTCCGCTCGTATCACATGATCTCTCCGCTCTGCTCGTATCACATGATGTCTCTGCTCGTATCACATGATCTCTCTGCTCGTATCACATGATGTCTCTGCTCGTATCACATGATGTCTCTGCTCGTATCACATGATCTCTCTGCTCGTATCACATGATCTCTCTGCTGATATCTAGGACATCAGGAGCACAATAACTTCTGCGCCGTGAACATCAACATCGGGCCGGGCGACTGCGAGTGGTTTGCCGTGCCGGAGCCGTACTGGGGAGTGATGAGCGAGTTCTGTGAGAAGTACGTGACGTTTCAAACCTCTCGTTCCTGAACGTCTGAGGGCGACTGTAGTCAACAGGGTTCACACGCAGTTTGACATTTGATTGGTCATTTCCAGGTCTGGATAAGTATGGAAAAATGTGTTTCCAGACTATTGACCCTATTCAGTTCTCAAAAATTTAAAATTAAGAATTTTTAAAAATACATTTATCTTACAAGCAGAGTGTTTTCACGGCAAAGGTTTGGTGATCCCTGTGCTTCCCACACAGATACATCCATTTATGGGAAACACAGTTTAGTTATTGTTGAACACAATTCAAGGCACTCATTTTTATTATGCAAAGCGAGTCTCTTTTGAACTTCACTAGTCGAATGTGTGTGTGTCACTCAGACCAGCAACAGGTCAATACCACCTAAATCAGACTTTACTTTGGTATTTGTGTTTATTCAACATCAAACCACGATTACAGTATCAAACCGATGTGTCAGAGGTGAATATATACAGGTTATAAAGCGTTTTAGGTTTCTTCTCATCATGCAAGCGCATGTTATCACTTTGAGAAAACCAACAGAAAAACAGAGAAAATAACAATATTTACATATGGAATATATACCAAATGTAATGCTGAATGAACCAATTATGTTAAATATGCTCTGAAAAACCTACAGTGGGCTTTGGGATTTTGAAATGGAAATGTGTAGGAGCCCGAGTCAAAGTTAAGAGGATGCTTCATCTAAAATGAAAATATTCCTCATTTGTGTTTCGAAGACCAACGAGAATCTGATTTGGCGAGTTAATGAAGATATTCTTAATGAAATCTGAGAGATTTCTCTCTCCTGTTGAAAGTCTGATCACCCAAAACTCGGACGCTTCAAACGTTCATGAAGAGATGGTCAAATAAACCCATATGAATGGAGTGGATTCATCTGATGTGACACGATCACTTTATATGGTCAACCGATTTAATTTTAGCATTGATCATCGGGAAAAGAAAGCTAAACTTTACTGGCGAGAGCAAACCTCATCTGTGTTTGTTCGCTGGTTTATGTTTATATGTGAATAAAAGCCTGTTTAATCTGATCATATAAAGCGATCGTGTCTCTTCCGGAGACTTGGATTAGAACATCATGAACTTGTTAGCATCACAGTTTCAGGTGAATGCACTTTCAATGGAGGGGCAGAAGTTGCTCAGATTCCATTAAAATATATTTGTTTGTTTCAAAGATGAACAAAAGTCTTACGGGTTTGAAATGACTTTAGGGCGAGTAGTTGATGACCATTTTTTAATTGTTGAACTTGGACGTCAGATCATGTGGCGGATCTGAAACCGCTTCTGTTGTCGGTCCTTGGATCGATATGCTAGAGTCTCTTCTGACGCCCTTTTGCAGGAACAACATCAACTTCCTGAAGGGCTCGTGGTGGCCGAACCTGGAGGACCTGTACGAGGCGAACGTGCCGGTGTACCGGTTCATCCAGCGGCCCGGAGACCTGGTGTGGCTGAACACAGGAACGGTGCACTGGGTCCAGGCCATCGGCTGGTGCAACAACATCTCCTGGAACGTGGGCCCTCTGTCAGGTGCGTGGCCTGCTAGCCTCCTGTAGCGGTGCAGCGGGCAATCGAGGCGCACAGCTGACCCGCGGTTCGGCACGCTGGGGGTTCGCGGATCACCTGCTACAGTTAACCATCATAGAGTGAACGTTTATCACTTGGACGCGTTTTGTCTTGCCAATTTACACATTCAAACTATTTTAAACGCGAAATAGGAGGCGAAAATTGGGACTCGCACGTTATCTGTGCTCTCTGAGAGAGAGTTAGGCTGTGTGTCCACCAAAACGGTTTTCCACGCGCCTGGCGTACGTTTTAAATTGTTTTCAATGGGAGCGCCGCGTTTTTTTAACGCCATGAGCGCAACGAGGCGCTGAGCAGTTTTTTCACGCTGAGAGAGTGTGTGTGTGTGTGGACAGAGAGAGAGCAGAAGAGTGTGTGTGTGGACAGAGAGAGAGCAGAGGAGTGTGTGTGTGTGTGTGGACAGAGAGAGAGCAGAAGAGTGTGTGTGTGGACAGAGAGAGAGCAGAGGAGTGTGTGTGTGTGTGGACAGACAGAGAGCAGAGGAGTGTGTGTGGACAGACAAAGAGCAGAGGAGTGTGTGTGGACAGACAGAGAGCAGAGGATCTGTAGACACTGTGATCTACAGCACATAGAGGATGAGGAACACTTTCTGCTCTTCTGTCCCAAATATAACAATATAAGAGAAACTTTTCTGCCCAGATTTGAAACCTTGATCCCATCGTTCTCTGAACGGAGTGACACTGAAAAAATGTCCTTCTTATTCGGAGAAGAGGATAGTACAGCTGCACTAGCGGCTAAATATGTGCTAGCTATTCACAACGCCAGAGACAGCTAATTCTCTAGAGTGACCCAATGTATTTATTTATTTATTAAGATTTATTTACAATGCTACACATGACATGATTTATACTTATGTTTTACTTGTTTGTTTTATTATTTATGTATAATATGTTGATGCTTTGGCAACATTGTGTTACACAGTAATGCTAATAAAGCAAATTTAAAAAATTGAGAAAGAGAGAGATAGAGAGAGAGGCGTTTCAGTCAGCGCTCGAACACCGAACTGATTCCTCTTTCGTGTATCCTTGCCCTTGAACGGACACACACACACACACACACACACGCACACAGAATCATGTCTAAACCCCCGACTCGGCAAGTGTTCTCTCGGTTCTGCCGTTGAGAAAGAAACCGGATGTTTGTCTGTTTATTCGATCTTAAAGTGACAGTATTCTAATATTCCTACTGTTGTCTGTCATTAATGTTAATAAAACAACAATATACAGCTTTAACAAAGATTAATCTATATTTAATTTCTACAGTAAATAAATAGTGTTATTTTACATTTAGGCTTAATTATTTATTTCTGAATACTATTGTTAGACTTTGTAACTTTGTTATTTAGTATTCATCTCTGCTTGTAATTTGTGTATTTGTTCTTTTTATCACTGACTGTTCACTTGTCTTTAATGATGTGTGAACTTTACCAGTTAGGCTAGTAGTTTTTGCTGTGGTATCGAAGAACTTCAAGTGAGCTTTAAGTAATAAAGGAAAAGCACAATTTTTCCTGCTGATCCGAGCCGTGAGTTCTGCGATCCGTTGCACCACTAGCCTCTCGTGTTCGCTGTGGTCCGCTGTCATGTGACTGTGTTCGTCTGCTCCCGGCAGCCTATCAGTACAAGCTGGCCGTCGAACGCTACGAGTGGAACAAACTCCAGAGCGTCAAATCTATGGTTCCCATGGTGCATCTGTCCTGGAACATGGCGAGGAACATTAAAGTGTCCGACCTCAAGCTGTTTGAGATGATCAAGTGAGTGCAGTTTCCTCTGTCCGCGTGTTTATCAGGTCGGTAACGAGCCGTAATCAATCTCTGTGGTGAACAGGTTCTGTTTGCTGCGGACGCTCAAACAGTGTCAGGCCATTAAAGAGGCGCTGGTGGCTGCTGGGAAGGAGACGATCTGGCACAGACGAGGCCGAGACGAGCCGGCGCATTACTGCAGCATCTGTGAGGTGAGTCCTGGATCTGATGCCCTATAACCGTTCCTTCTCATTAGGGATGTGCACCAATGTTCGATCTGTCATTATTATTCGAAAAATAAAGTACTATTCTAGTTTTACTATGTTGCTTTGCTGGCCGTAAATGCAGTGAGTCCATGATAAATCCCAAGCATAACTCAAAGTTATAATTAAATGCACTGGGTGGCGCCGTGGAGCGTGTTTAACAAGTGGATTGTAATTGATCTAGGGGTGGAACCACCCGCGGCGCTACCATTGGGCCCACCCATTTTAGGTCAGGGCCCGCCCATTGTGAGTAGTGAGTGATTTTCATTCTTGCAGCCCGAAGAAAGCTTTGAGTGAAAGCTTCTCAACCAATCAGTGGCTTCTACCCCACGTGTGACTTAAGACGGTCGCGCACACCGGACGAGAAGTGCGCTGCGTCTTTAAAATTCAAACACATTATTCCCTCTATGAGTGTACACACCGGCGGCGCCATTCGTCGTCTGCGGCGCCCAGCAACGGCTCAGGACCTTGTTCAAAATCCTGGCGCGCCACAGAGTGCCATTTGTTTTATATTAAATTTAAATGTATTTGTCTTAAATCGCCGTTAATGTATACTGACTTCACCCTGTGCTGCAATATACATTTAGTTTTATATTCATTCACAGAAATCAGCTGCTTGAATGAAAATTGCTGATGTTATCGAATTTTCAGCTGATATTCTCAATTCATTCAGTTAACGGACGCTCTGAGGTAAAGTGTTCAGATTGCAAAGTCAGCAACGATTGTATTTAATTGTACAGTACAATCATAACATAGTACAGACATTATCTTAATTCCATAATGCCCTTAAACATAACAGTATTGCTGGCCATAAACTGAGAAAGTGCGCGTCCAGTGTGCGATACCTCGAGTTGTCAGACGCGACGCGGCACAGCGCTGCGCTTCTTGTCCAGTGTGCGACCCCCCAGTTAGGCTAACGTTACTGCACTAAAACTGAGGACAGTGACACAAGAGCCACACAGGTCGGCTACTGAGTCGCTGTCCTTAGTGCCGCAGAAAAGCGCTGAAATGGAGATGAAGGGGAACCCGTTTTTTTTTTTTTTTTTTTTTTTTTTTTTGTGTGTGCTTATTTTAACTGGCCCATCCAGTTTTCTGGAGGCCCATCTACAATCAAATTCCTGGTGCCGCTAGTGGGTGGAACGGTTCACAAAATTCACGGTTCGGTTCGATACGATACAGTAGGGCTGGGCGATAAATCGATATTATCGATTAACTTGAATGTATAGTTTACGCCGTTTTTTTTTTAATTCTCTTTAACAACCGCCGACGCGCCCATCTGGGCTCCCGTAGTTCCGAACGGGCCATAGAGATACACAAACAACATGGCAAATGAACAAGACCGCGGCAGCAGAAGCACACCCGCCGAAAACACTTACAAACTGAATCTGCAGGGCTGTCTACTCTCACGAGTTCACTGTGAGAGACGCAATTGTCACTTTTACACACTCTCACGCACACATGCATTTTCTCACGCAAAGAAAAATCGCGCAGCAAAAAGAGCACACTGACACCGACAGACTAGACAGAGCAGGTTACTGTTGATATGGAACAGATTCTCAGCTCTCAGATTCTCTCAATTTTATTACGAAATTCAAACAATAAACTCCATTTTGGCGCTTGTAAATGTGACGTGAAAGATCGCTGACAGATCTCAGTTCAAGCGGCACGTGAACCCATCATCTGTTACTCTTCACTACTAACTTACCGAAATGTAAGTATTACTTCAGTGGCGAACTCAAATGTTTTCTTCACTGGATCTCTTAGCGCTGTGTAGTGACAGTGTTGCTTGATCGAGATCGGCTCGCGCTGCACAGGTGTTGCTGGTCCGAACTGATAAACGGTCCGTGAAGCACAATATAATGAGCAGCGCAGTTTCGTTCCGCTTTCATTACGTTTGCCATTTGATGTTGCGCAACGCTGTGGTGATCGCGCCGTCGCAGATTTTGTCGGCTGGAAAAATGGTCCAAGGAATCGTTCGGTTTGTATGCGTACCGAACCGGAAGCCTCGTGCCGAAACGGTTCAATCCGAATACATGTACCATTACACCCCTAATTTGATCACATAATGTCGTCGTCGTCTGCCTCGCAAAGTTTGGAATTACTTTGATGAATATTATCTTACTAAATGATTTTACAAAATGGAATTACTTTTGATCAAATTAATTAATGAAACTGCGTCATCATAATATCACCAGCACACTGAGAAATCACATGAAACCCAAACCGCAGTCGACTGAGGAAAGAGAGTCCATCACTGCAGGTAAACTCAGCTGAACCCGGCTTACCCGAGTGAGTGAGGCGATGACGTGTCTGATAGCAAAATAAGACGTACCCTTTGAGACGTATCCTTCCTTTAAGTTTGGTCGAATGAGACTTTAAGAACAGAAACCGCAAAGTGCTGTTAGAAACTTCGCTTAAGCACACCGTTACCCGTGTCTCTGCAACGTCTGTCAGTGCGTTCCCACTCCAGCTCGTGGATATAACTGTTTTTCTCAATATAAACACGATAACCATATGCTGACTCGAGTGTATATGTACGTTCTGCACGATAATTGGCGCTGCTTTATTAGCGGGTTTTTTTTTTCGTTTGCGTTGCTTGAGTTTCAATGCTTTTGTTCTTTATATTTTTTTGTTTACACATTGTTTAATGTTTTCAACTAAAAGAAAACCTTCAGATATAACGTGAGCTTGTGTATATTGCCTAGTCGTAAGCTTGTTCAGAAATGGTAAAAAATAACGTCTTTCTCATGAAACGTTAGGGTTAAATAAATGAATATTCAAATATTCGATTTTCCAATTATGCGAATATAATATTTTAGAAAAATGCCCATCTCTTGTTCTCATGAGACGACATGCTGAAATCAGCCTGTGCTGTGCTGGGGCAGGTGGAGGTGTTTAACCTTCTGTTGGTGTTGTTGCAGGTGGAGGTGTTTAACCTTCTGTTCGTGACAAGCGACAGCTACGCCCGCCGCTCCTCCGTGGTTCACTGTCAGGCCTGCGCTCGGAAGGGCAGTGGAGAGCTGGAGGGGTTCGTGGTGTTGGAGCAGCACCGGATGGACGACCTCATGCAGGTTTACGACCAGTTCTCTTTAGTAAGTCATTTTATTTCAATGCCATTCTTGTTCCAGTGTGTGTCTGAAGGGTTTAGATCCGGAGTGGCTCGTCTTAAGGGTTTCGATCTGGAGTGGCTCGTCTGAAGGGTTTAGATCCGGAGTGGCTCGTCTGAAGGGTTTAGATCCGGAGTGGCTCGTCTGAAGGGTTTAGATCCGGAGTGGCTCGTCTGAAGGGTTTAGATCCGGAGTGGCTCGTCTGAAGGGTTTAGATCCGGAGTGGCTCGTCTGAAGGGTTTAGATCCAAGGTGGCTCGTCTGAAGGGTTTAGATCCGGAGTGGCTCGTCTGAAGGGTTTAGATCCGGAGTGGCTCGTCTGAAGGGTTTAGATCCGGAGTGGCTCGTCTTAAGGGTTTCGATCCGGAGCGACTCGTCTTAAGGGTTTCGATCCGGAGTGGCTCGTCTGAAGGGTTTAGATCTGGAGTGGCTCGTCTGAAGGGTTTAGATCCGGAGTGACTCGTCTGAAGGGTTTAGATCTGGAGTGGCTCGTCTGAAGGGTTTCGATCCGGAGCGGCTCGTCTGAAGGGTTTAGATCTGGAGTGGCTCGTCTGAAGGGTTTAGATCCGGAGTGACTCGTCTGAAGGGTTTAGATCCGGAGTGGCTCGTCTGAAGGGTTTAGATCCGGAGCGGCTCGTCTGAAGGGTTTAGATCCGGAGTGGCTCGTCTGAAGGGTTTAGATCTGGAGTGGCTCGTCTGAAGGGTTTAGATCCGGAGTGGCTCGTCTGAAGGGTTTAGATCCGGAGTGGCTCGTCTGAAGGGTTTAGATCTGGAGTGGCTCGTCTGAAGGGTTTAGATCCGGAGTGACTCGTCTGAAGGGTTTAGATCTGGAGTGGCTCGTCTGAAGGGTTTAGATCCGGAGTGGCTCGTCTTAAGGGTTTCGATCTGGAGTGGCTCGTCTGAAGGGTTTAGATCCGGAGTGGCTCGTCTTAAGGGTTTAGATCCGGAGTGGCTCGTCTTAAGGGTTTCGATCCGGAGCGACTCGTCTTAAGGGTTTCGATCCGGAGTGGCTCGTCTGAAGGGTTTAGATCTGGAGTGGCTCGTCTGAAGGGTTTAGATCTGGAGTGGCTCGTCTGAAGGGTTTAGATCCGGAGTGGCTTGTCTAAAGGGTTTAGATCCGGAGCGACTCGCCTGAAGGGTTTAGATCCGGAGCGACTCGTCTGAAGGGTTTAGATCGGTTCGCCTGAAGGGTTTAAATCCGGAGTGGCTCGTCTGAAGGGTTTAGATCTGGAGCTATGGCGTTATTTCCCTGTCAAATGTCGAGAGCGCATTATTGCAGCGCGAAAGTACATTAATATAATGCACGAGCGTGAATCTCAATGCTCGCGCGCGGAATATAATGCGCGAGCGCGAATCTCTCTGCTCGTGCGCGGAATATAATGTTCCGAGCGCGAATCTCTCTGCGCACGCGCGGGAACTGGGCGCGCTCTCTCAGATACGCTGCTCTTGTAAGAATTCTCTCTCTGGGCTCGCTCAGAGAATATGCCTGCACTTAAAACTTGTTCAGTGCAATCGCGAATCTCTCCTCTTCGCTTAAAGTAAAGCGTGTATGTGCTTAGACTGTGTCCCGTGCGTTCGCGCATGCCTTATTACTCTTCTCTCCGATTTCTTTCTCTTTGCTCTTGGCATAAACGCTGTCAAAACGGCAACAACCAATCAG
Source organism: Tiaroga cobitis (assembly GCA_030578255.1). Classification (NCBI taxonomy): domain Eukaryota; kingdom Metazoa; phylum Chordata; class Actinopteri; order Cypriniformes; family Leuciscidae; genus Tiaroga; species Tiaroga cobitis. The sequence continues at coordinate 230,829 of CM060596.1, read as the reverse complement.
AAATTTTTATTCCATATGTTATGTAGGGGTTTTTTCCCTTTTTTTCTGCTGTTCTGTAAAGCACTTTGGCCAGCCAGTGGCTGTTGTAAAAATTAGCTATATAAATTAAATGAACTTTAACTTGTGAATGTCATTGGTTGTTTTTGGTCATAATCCTTGTCCTTGTGTTACCATTGTCTCTTGTCTAGCTTTGTTCCCTGTACCATTGTTGGTGATTCTATGTTTAGTCCGATGTTCATGTTTATGTTCATGTTAATTTCATATTGTCACTTCAACCCAAATCGGTTTATTGGAATAAACTATACTTGGGTTCAACTCGACTTCAGTGAACTATATTACACATATAATAGACATGATTCATGATTCTATCTTTCTAGATCTTGTTGTCTTAATTTTAAAATCTGAAAGTTCTTGTTTTAGGTTCCTCATATAGACCTATTATATAGGCTACCTTGTTATGTAAAAAAACATTAAGAAAGGTTTTAATAATTATTAACTTTTCTTAATGTTTTTTTTTTTTATTAAATGAAACGTTTTTCATTATCTTAGAAAAACATTAAGATAACGTTTATAAAGTGGAAGAATTGAACGTTTGAATAACGTTCTTATAACCAGGAAATAACGTTAATACAACGTTTATATAACGGGAGAATTGAACATTCTTATAACCAAGAAATAGCGTTAATACAACGTCTAAAAAACTGGACGTTTTGAAATTCCCTAGAACATTCAGCAATAACGTTTCTGAAAACGTTCTTATAACCTAAAATTGTTAGCTGGGGAAGAGGAGAGATTCGCGATTGCACTGAACACGTTTTAAGTGCAGGCATATTCTCTGAGCGAGCCCAGAGAGAGAATTCTTACAAGAGAAGTGTATCTGAGAGCGCGCGCCCAGTTCCCGCGCGCGAGCAGAGAGATTCGCGCTCGGCACATTATATTCCGCGCGTGCGCAGAGAGATTCGCGCTCGGCACATCATATTCCGCGCGCGAGCAGAGAGATTCACGCTCGCGCATTTATATTAATGTACTTTCGCGCTACAATAATGCGCTCTCCACATTTGACAGGGTAATAACGCCATATGGAGCGACTTGCCTGAAGGGTTTAGATCCGGAGCGACTTGCCTGTAGGGTTTAGATCCGGAGCGACTCGTCTGAAGGGTTTAGATCGGTTCGCCTGAAGGGTTTAGATCCGGAGCAACTCGTCTGAAGGGTTTAGATCCGGAGTGACTCGCCTGAAGGGTTTAGATCCGGAGCAACTCGTCTGAAGGGTTTAGATCCGGAGTGACTCGCCTGAAGGGTTTAGATCCGGAGCAACTCGTCTGAAGGGTTTAGATCCGGAGTGACTCGCCTGAAGGGTTTAGATCCGGAGCGGCTCGTCTGAAGGGTTTAGATCCGGAGCGACTCGCCTGAAGGGTTTAGATCTGGAGTGGCTCGTCTGAAGGGTTTAGATCCGGAGCGACTCGTCTGAAGGGATTAGATCCGGAGTGACTCGCCTGAAGGGTTTAGATCCGGAGCGGCTCGTCTGAAGGGTTTAGATCCGGAGTGACTCGCCTGAAGGGTTTAGATCCGGAGTGACTCGCCTGAAGGGTTTAGATCCGGAGTGGCTCACCTGAAGGGTTTAGATCCGGAGCGACTCGCCTGAAGGGTTTAGATCTGGAGTGGCTCGTCTGAAGGGTTTAGATCCGGAGTGACTCGCTTGAAGGGTTTAGATCCGGAGCGACTTGCCTCAAAGGTTTAGATCCGGAGCGACTCGTCTGAAGGCTGTGTGTGTGTGTGAGAGAGATTGTGTGTAACGTGAGCATTTGGAATAACACTCTTTGCTCACCTTGTGTTTTTCAGGCTCCTGCTCTTCATTCATCTTCATCTTGACATTAAGATGCTCTACATGTGGATATCACATTACAGGAACTCTATAAACGGACTGTTTCTGATATTCAGGACAGTGGTGTCGTCTCTCACGAGCACACGGGACCGTCGACTCCAGCGGCTGTGTGTGTCTATGCAACTGGTCTATAACTGCAGTGTGTGGTTATGGCCTGCAAGGGCGGTCTATAACTGCAGTGTGTGGTTATGGCCTGCAGGGCGCGGTCTATAAACTGCAGTGTGTTTATGGCCTGCAGGGGGCGGTCTATAAACTGCAGTGTGTGTTTATGGCCTGCAGGGGGCGGTCTATAAACTGCAGTGTGTGTTTATGGCCTGCAGGGGGCGGTCTATAACTGCAGTGTGTGGTCATGGCCTGCAGGGGGCGGTCTATAAACTGCAGTGTGTGTTTATGGCCTGCAGGGGGCGGTCTATAACTGCAGTGTGTGGTCATGGCCTGCAGGGGGTGGTCTATAACTGCAGTGTGTGGTTATGGCCTGCGGGGGGCGGTAGTGAGCAAACTTCCTCTCCACACCGGCTCGCTGCTGCTTCACGTGAGAAACTAATCACAAAAACTGGGGATGAAATTATGGGAAACTTGTTTTTGTACATAGTGTCAATCACAACTGGCACCGTCACTTACAGACTACTGACTTGAGACGTTCTTTTTGTATTTTGTTAACATGCTGAAACCTGAAATCTTTTTCTTGTGTCTCAAGGGTTCGCCTTCACGAAGGAGCGTTAGCCTAGCTTTTTGTATGGTAGATATCGATTTTACGATGACCTTGGATGGCAAAATCTACAAAAAAATATTTGTAATGTGAAGAATTAGGTGATATATATATATATATATATATATATATATATATATATATATATATATATATATATATAATTTTTTACTGCTTATATTTTTCTGTCTTGTTATTTTGACTCCATGTTCGATATTTTGTTTCTTAGGTAAGAAAAAGGATAAAATTATGGAAAAACATAACAGCCAAGTCACAAAGAAAAATGGGTTGCACATAGAGTAAGGAATAACGTTTAAATTGTCTGTGTTTTTTTCCCTTCCTTGTTTGTTTCTAATCCTGATGTACATTTACACTATTTATAAATACATATTTATTGCTTGAAGATATTTGTGGATGGAATGCTGTTATTTTTCCCAGAGTACCTGCCATTAAATTTGAAGGAGTTTGGTCATTTAAACTACTCCTGCATTTTTCTATATAGAATTAAACTGCTTAGTAAGCATTGTACAGAAACTATTAAATTGTTTTATTGTTTGAAGAATGTTTTATGAGTTATTAAACAAGTTGTCAACATTTTAATGCACTTGTATTAAGTATGTGTTGATACGTGAAAGTCCTCGTCTTTATGAAGACATCGCATCTGTTTTACTTGCACACACACACACACGAAGCCAACGGGCCGTGTCCGAGTGCCCGGTGTGTTCCATGTGCCGTCGGTTCTCGCTGTGTTTCGGCCGATTCGGCACGTAGAGCGGCCGCTGAGAGAGAGGACTCTGATTGCCTCATCTCTCCTCATCTTACCTGAGTGGGGGGGAAGAAGTGGCGTCACTTTCGTCGGCGCAAGATGGCGGTGTACTTTCTCTTAATTACACAAAAATACAGCAAGGTTCTTAAACTACACTCACCTAAAGGATTATTAGGAACACCTGTTTAATTTCTCATTAATGCAATTATCTAATCAACCAATCACATGGCAGTTGTGTCAATGCATTTAGGGGTGTGGTCCTGGTCAAGACAATCTCCTGAACTCCAAACTGAATGTCAGAATGGGAAAGAAAGGTGATTTAAGCAATTTTGAGCGTGGCATGGTTGTTGGTGCCAGGCGAGCCGGTCTGAGTATTTCACAATCTGCTCAGTTACTGGGATTTTCACGCACAACCATTTCTAGGGTTTACAAAGAATGGTGTGAAAAGGGAAAAACATCCAGTATGCGGCAGTCCTGTGGGCGAAAATGCCTTGTTGATGCTAGAGGTCAGAGGAGAATGGGCCGACTGATTCAAGCTGATAGAAGAGCAACTTTGACTGAAATAACCACTCGTTACAACCGAGGTATGCAGCAAAGCATTTGTGAAGCCACAACACGCACAACCTTGAGGCGGATGGGCTACAACAGCAGAAGACCCCACCGGGTACCACTCATCTCCACTACAAATAGGAAAAAGAGGCTGCAATTTGCAAGAGCTCACCAAAATTGGACAGTTAAAGACTGGAAAAATGTTGCCTGGTCTGATGAGTCTCGATTTCTGTTGAGACATTCAGATGGTAGAGTCAGAATTTGGCGTAAACAGAATGAGAACATGGATCCATCATGCCTTGTTACCACTGTGCAGGCTGGTGGTGGTGGTTTAATGGTGTAGGGGATGTTTGCTTGGCACACTTTAGGCCCCTTAGTGCCAATTGAGCATCGTTTAAATGCCACGGCCTACCTGAGCATTGTTTCTGACCATGTCCACCCTTTATGGCCACCATGTACCCATCCTCTGATGGCTACTTCCAGTAGGATAATGCACCATATCACAAAGCTAGAATCATTTCAAATTGGTTTCTTGAACATGACAATGAGTTCACTGTACTAAAATGGCCCCCACAGTCACCAGATCTCAACCCAATAGAGCATCTTTGGGATGTGGTGGAACGGGAGCTTCGTGCCCTGGATGTGCATCCCACAAATCTCCATCAACTGCAAGATGCTATCCTATCAATATGGGCCAACATTTCTAAAGAATGCTTTCAGCACCTTGTTGAATCAATGCCACGAAGAATTAAGGCAGTTCTGAAGGCGAAAGGGGGTCAAACACAGTATTAGTATGGTGTTCCTAATAATCCTTTAGGTGAGTGTAGTTCCAGAAAATGAAGAACAGAGAAATGTGCATCAGGTGTACTTTGGTTAGAGTTTTTAATTCATTTATGAAGCCACTGCAAACTTTATCGTTACATATTACATTGTTATATTACAATGCCATTATATTCTGTGCAGGCAATTAGCTAACTTTGCTGTAAATAGAAAAGCCTGACGATATCACATGTTATTCACTGACTCGTAAACTACTCGTAAAGAAAATCCTGAGCTTCCCACTCGTGTTTGCGCATTGTGGTGGCGTTCATGCGCGTTCAACTCGTACATTCGTTCTTTACGAGAGGACTTGAACGCACCAAAAGAACGTGATCAGCATGATTGATATTCAAAATGGTAAGCAAGCGCAGCTTTGTAAGCGGTCTTCGTCTCGCTTTCCCTTCTGAAAGGTGAATATATCTTCATCTTCTCCTCGTGTCGGCTGACAGCACCTGCAGTTCTTCCTGTGTTCTGCTCTAGTTCTTTGCTGTTGGTTTGGTGTTTATATTCCCCCTATAACCGATATTGTTCTTTTTGGGCAAGGCCTGCTGAAACTTAGCAGCGATACCCGTTCGCCAGTGTTGTGTATCATGATTACATCAAACTTGAGTAATGTTTCTTTACTCTCGTGAGGTCAGCTGCAATTGAACAGGCTTTGAAATGTTCAGAAAGGTTAAAGTTCATCAGCCTGTCATGTCTTTCACTGACAAACATTCTCAAAAGGACTCGTTTACGTCACACGGCTCTGTCCAGCTTGTTCCTCGTTTACCCAGACTGTTCAGAGGAAACTTCGTTAATGACTTGTAGTCAGCAGCAGGAGAGCTTCAACGTGTGTGTGTGTGTGTGTGTGTGTGTGTGTGTGTGTGTGTAGTTGACACTGGTATCACAGAAGTGCACGTGAGTTGAAAAAGAGACTCAAATGAGTGTTCAACACATTGCTGACGGACACTGAACAAAGTCAAATATTCTCGTTGGACAAATGACAAATATCTCCAACCTTTATTGATAATTTAAAGACTGTTAGAGTAAACGCTCCTGATCTGAAGCCAGTGTGAAGCGACTCTGAAACCCAGCAGACGATGTAGCTGTAGTTACACAAACACAGATCTCTACACTGTGTGCCAGGTTCAGAACCGCAGCAGAGTGTGTGTGTGTGTGTGTGTTCCTCCGTCTCGTGTGAGTGTGTGTTCCTCCACCGTCTCGTGTGTGTGTGTGTTCCTCCACCGACTGGTGTGTGTGTGTGTTCCTCCACAGTCTCGTGCGTGTGTGTTCCTCCACAGTCTCGTGCGCGTGTGTGTTCCTCCACCGTCTCGTGTGTGTGTTCCTCCACCGTCTCGTGTGTGTGTTCCTCCACCGTCTCGTGTGTGTGTTCCTCCACCGTCTCGTGTGTGTGTTCCTCCACCGTCTCGTGTGTGTGTTCCTCCACCGTCTCGTGTGTGTGTTCCTCCACCGTCTCGTGTGTGTGTGTGTGTTCCTCCATCGTCTTGTGTGTTCCTCCTCTGTGATGCTGTTTGACGGACAGGTGTCCATCAGAGACCCAGTAGCCAGATGTAGCTGCTGATGACCACAGGACCTACACTGACCACTGAGCAGAAGATGGACACGAGACTCGCTCGCCCCTGCAGAAGAGAGAGAACACACATCATCTGTGAAGGAGACGAGCTCATGGAAGAGAGTCAGGAACAGGTCATTACCCTCAGCTGATCGTGTATATATATATATATATATATCTATATCATGTATAACAGTAACTGCAGATGTGCTGGAAGAGAGTCTCAGAACATCAGAGTTAAACAGGAAAGATCCTGGATCAGGAGACTCATGTGCTCAGGCCACACACACACACCAGCATGGAACACGTCGCACAAACATCAGGGTTAGGATACGTCACACCAGACTGATCTCATGAAATGGCGTATGAATGACACGCCAATTCGTATTTCCATTTTTAGCGTGCTATCAACACGCATAATCGCTTTTCAGCGTGTTTATCAACGCCTTTGACTTAACGTTATATTACTGTATTATGTATATATAAATATATGACCTACCCCAACCCCGTCCCTAAACCTACCCGTCACTGGGGTTAATACCATTTATTAGTCTTCTCCTACCATCCTAGGAAAAGAAATATCGCTCCACAGATGTAGATATAGATTTTGCTTCGTTTCGCTCGGACATTTAACGGCGTACACATACACGCGGAATCACTCGGACGTTTAATGGCGTAGACATACACGCAAAAGATTTCGGCGTGGACATACACGCGGATAGCTCAAAATGCGTATAGATAACACGCCACTTGACTTGAAAGTGGCGTGTATGTTTACGCAAAGTCATGATGTCATGTTGGTCACACACACACCAGGGTTAGGATATGTCACACACACCAGCGTGGAACACGTCTCACACACATCAGGGTTAGGATACGTCACACACACCAGGGTTAGGATACGTCACACACACCAGGGTGAGATACGTCACACACACACCAGGGTTAGGATACGTCACACACACCAGGGTGAGATACGTCACACACACCAGGGTTAGGATACGTCACACACACCAGGGTGAGATACGTCACACACACACCAGGGTTAGGATACGTCACACACACCAGGGTTAGGATACGTCACACACACCAGGGTGAGATACGTCACACACACACCAGGGTTAGGATACGTCACACACACACCAGGGTGAGATACGTCACACACACACCAGGGTTAGGATACGTCACACACACCAGGGTTAGGATACGTCACACACACCAGGGTGAGATACGTCACACACACACCAGGGTTAGGATACGTCACACACACACCAGGGTGAGATACGTCACACACACACCAGGGTTAGGATACGTCACACACACACCAGGGTGAGATACGTCACACACACACCAGGGTTAGGATACGTCACACACACCAGGGTTAGGATACGTCACACACACCAGGGTGAGATACGTCACACACACACCAGGGTTAGGATACGTCACACACACCAGGGTTAGGATATGTCACGCACACCAGCGTGGAACACATCTCACACACATCAGGGTTAGGATACGTCACACACACCAGGGTTAGGATACGTCACACACACCAGGGTGAGATACGTCACACACACACCAGGGTTAGGATACGTCACACACACCAGGGTGAGATGCGTCACACACACCAGGGTTAGGATACGTCACACACACCAGGGTTAGGATATGTCACGCACACCAGCGTGGAACACATCTCACACACATCAGGGTTAGGATACGTCTCACACACACACACTCACGATACACCTGCTCTTTATTATTTCCTATTTCCTATCTGTTGAGTTCTCAGTGATGACGAAAGCTTGTCCTCGTTCGGTCACATGACTGACGTGTGATGCACTTTTTCCCACTCGCATCAACTCCTGTTTCCATGTTGTCACGTGACACTCCAGTTTTCCATCATGTCACATGACAATCCAGTTTTCCATGATAATAATAATAATTTGTTACATTTATATAGTTCTTTTCTGGGTACTCAAAGTGCTTTAAATATGGAAGGGGGAATCCCACTAATGTGCAGCTCCACCTGATGATGCGACGGCAGCCATAGTGCGCCAGAACGCCCACCACACACACACACACACCAGCTTACTGGTGGAGTGGAGACAGAGTGATGAGGCCAATCAGTATATAGGGATGATTAGGAGGCCATGATGGACAGAGGCTCCAACTCTTTCGAAAGACATCTTTGGACTTTTAATGACCACAGAGAGTCAGAGCCCCGGTTTAACGTCTCTTTCGAAGGACGCTGCTTGTTAGAGTATAGTGTCTTCCAGCAGCAGCCTGGTTTCCCCAGGAGTCTCCCATCCAGACACTATACAATACAATACAATTTTATTTGTATAGCACATTTAAAACAACTGGCGTTGACCAAAGTGCTTGAGGCCGAAAAGACAAACAAAACAAATAAATATATACACATAAAACACACATATCAAGATATATTAAAAGCTATTGAGAAAAAATGCGTTTTCAAAGTAGATTTAAAAATGGACAAAGTTGGAGCAGATCTAATGTAAGCCGGTAGGCTATTCCATAGCTTAGGTCCAATGGCTGCAAAAGCGCGATCACCCCTATTTTTTAGTCTAGTGCGAGTGACAGATATTAAGTAAGAGTACCCCGATCTGAGTGATCTTGACTGTGTGGGCAGATGTAGTAGTTCAGATAAGTACTGTGGAGACTTGTTCTGCAATGACTTATAAACAAATAACAAAACTTTAAAATCAATTCTAAATTTAACTGGTAGCCAATGAAGCGAGGTCAAAACGGGTGTAATGTGTTCAAATTTACGCTTCCCTGAGAGAAGGCGTGCTGCGCCATTCTGGACTAATTGTAAACGAGTGATGCATTTCTGAGGGGCACCAATATATAAGGAGTTACAATAGTCCAATCTGGATGTTACAAATGCATGCATAGCCATCTCAAAGCTCTTTGCAGACACAAAGGGCTTAACCTTGACTAAAAGACGAAGATGATAGAAACAGGACTTAACCACAGCACTTATCTGCTTATCATATTTAAAGTTGTTATCAAGCCAGACCCCCAGATTCCGAACACAAGACGTACTGTGAGGTAACAACGACTGGAGATCAAAGTCATGAGTACTACGATCATTGGAGCCAAACAAGATCATTTCAGTTTTGCTCTCGTTAAGACTCAAGAAGTTACTAGCAAGCCAGAGTTTTAGTTCGTCCAGGCAGTCTAGTATTGGCTTTAAAGCTAGCTTGTCATCACGCTTCAAAGGCAAGTAAATTTGAGTGTCATCGGCATAAAGATGGAAAGAAACCCCATGTCTAGATAAAATAGAACCCAGGGGGAACATATATAGTTTAAACAGTTCCGGGCCAAGAATAGAACCCTGAGGAACGCCAGACCCCAATTTCATTTCGGACAAACACTGTTGCCTGATACGAACTGAATAACTCCTATTAGTTAGATATGAGCGGAACCATTCTAGCACCGTACCCCGAAAACCCATACACGCTTCAAGACGAGAAATGAGAATATTGTGATCGACCAGGTCAAAAGCAGAGCTAAGATCTAACAAGACCAAAGCCGCAGATTGGCCGGTATCGGTGGTAAGCAATATATCATTCATGACTCTTAAACGTGCAGTTTCAGTACTGTGACGATGTTTAAAACCAGATGGCTATTATTCAAGTAAGACTGGAGTTGACTCAAAACCACTTTTTCAAAAAAATTTTAGATAAAGGGTAAATTTGAGATTGGGCGGAAATTACTCAGTATTGTGGAATCAAGATTAGATTTTTTAAGTCGAGGCAAAACTGAAGCATGTTTCAGGCTGTTGGGGATGACTCCGGTATAAAGACATTTGTTGATAATAGACAACAAATCAGGACCGATAGTGTGAAATACCTGCTTAAAAAGATAGTGGGAATCGTATCTTGAGAGCAACTTGTAGGATTTAAAATTGCAACAATCTCATTTAGAGAGAAAAGAGACAGGCTCAAAGACAGACCATATAGAAGAGCATATGGGGACGTCATGTAGCGTATAGGTTGACAGAGGCAATTGAGATTTAATCAGTGAGATCTTCTCATTAAAATATATCGCAAATTCCTCGCAGAGAGAGTCAGACATCTCTGGGAACTGATTAGAAGTGGGATTAAGAGCAGAATCAATTATTGAAAATAAAACATTGGGCCTATTACTGTTAAGTCGAATCAGCTCAGAAAAGTAGTTACATTTAGCAGCTTTAGCAGCTCGCTGGAAAGCAGATTGAGAATCCTTTAAGATTTCATAGGAAACATGTAGTCTATCCTTATTCCACTTGCGTTCAGCCCTTCTACAGATCTGTCTTGAGAGAACGAACATTGTCATTTAACCATGGCTTTATAGCGTATTTATGTTTTTGTTTCTTTTCCCTAAGAGGAGCAACAGCATTTAAGATATTAGAACAAACAGAATTAAAAAAGTTCAAATGTTTATCAGCATCTAAGGAGCTTAAAGATGGAACCATGTCTTGTTTCGCATGTAAACCGGGATATAATGCCACTAAGTCCTCCTTTGCGCAATCAGTATAAGTTCGAGTAATCCGTGAGCAAGTTTGGTGTTTATGTGTAGTTGCATTAAAAGGTAGATAGAACAGGATCGGAAAATGATCCGACATGCCAGTGGTACTGATGCTAATGTCCGACACAGGTAAACCACGTGATAAGATTAAGTCTAAAGTATGTCCCTGAATATGAGTGTGGCCAGACACCCACTGATCAAAGTCAAAAGAGGCAATAAGATTTAGAAACTCTTAAGAAAGTGGCTTAGAATCACAGCAGACGTGAATATTGAAATCACCCAAAATTAAAATTGTCATATCTGGTAACAATATCCCCCACAAACTCTGCAAACTCATTTAAAAAATCCTTGTTCAGCTGAGGCGACGATAAACCAAGGCAAATAGTAGTGAGTTAGTTGATGTGGGCTGTAACAGTTGCACTTTAAAGGTGCAGCAAGGGCTAGTTATTAAGCCGCGACAGGGATAATGGTTTTTAAACACTGTTGCTAATCCCCCACCACAGCCGGATAGCCGCGGTGAATTAAAAAAAAAGACAGTCCTGAGGAACTAGTTCAGTGAATGGACTTAACTCATCAGGCTTAATCCATGTCTCAGTAATAAATAAGATTTCCAAGTCCTGCGTCATGAAGAAATTGTTTATTATAAATGTCTTGTTTACCACTGACCGGGCGTTGATCAAAGCAACCTTAAGTGGCACTGACCAGCCTCAGCCCTGCTGAGCATCAGTGGGCGACCAGTCTCAGGCTACAGGGTGATATAGCTGTCAGCTCGACATCACGGAGTGTGTGTGTGTGTGTGTGTGTGTGTGAGAGAGTCTCAGGCTACAGGGTGATATAGCTGTCAGCTCGACATCACGGAGTGTGTGTGTGTGTGTGTGTGTGTGTGAGAGAGAGTCTCGGCTACAGGGTGATATAGCTGTCAGCTCGACATCACGGAGTGTATGTGTGTGTGTGTGTGTGTGAGAGAGAGTCTCGGCTACAGGGTGATATAGCTGTCAGCTCGACATCACGGAGTGTATGTGTGTGTGTGTGTGTGTGAGAGAGAGTCTCGGCTACAGGGTGATATAGCTGTCAGCTCGACATCACGGAGTGTATGTGTGTGTGTGTGTGTGTGTGAGAGAGAGTCTCGGCTACAGGGTGATATAGCTGTCAGCTCGACATCACGGAGTGTGTGTGTGTGTGTGTGTGTGAGAGAGTCTCGGCTACAGGGTGATATAGCTGTCAGCTCGACATCACGGAGTGTATGTGTGTGTGTGTGTGTGTGTGAGAGAGAGTCTCGGCTACAGGGTGATATAGCTGTCAGCTCGACATCACGGAGTGTGTGTGTGTGTGTGTGTGTGAGAGAGTCTCGGCTACAGGGTGATATAGCTGTCAGCTCGACATCACGGAGTGTGTGTGTGTGTGTGTGTGTGTGTGTGAGAGAGAGTCTCGGCTACAGGGTGATATAGCTGTCAGCTCGACATCACGGAGTGTGTGTGTGTGTGTGTGTGTGTGAGAGAGAGTCTCGGCTACAGGGTGATATAGCTGTCAGCTCGACATCACGGAGTGTATGTGTGTGTGTGTGTGTGTGTGAGAGAGAGTCTCGGCTACAGGGTGATATAGCTGTCAGCTCGACATCACGGAGTGTGTGTGTGTGTGTGTGTGTGAGAGAGTCTCGGCTACAGGGTGATATAGCTGTCAGCTCGACATCACGGAGTGTGTGTGTGTGTGTGTGTGTGAGAGAGTCTCGGCTACAGGGTGATATAGCTGTCAGCTCGACATCACGGAGTGTGTGTGTGTGTGTGTGTGTGAGAGAGAGTCTCGGCTACAGGGTGATATAGCTGTCAGCTCGACATCACGGAGTGTATGTGTGTGTGTGTGTGTGTGAGAGAGAGTCTCGGCTACAGGGTGATATAGCTGTCAGCTCGACATCACGGAGTGTGTGTGTGTGTGTGTGTGTCCTTGTCTGTGTTTGAGAGAGTCTCGGCTACAGGGTGGTATAGCTGTCAGCTCGACATCACGGAGTGTGTGTGTGTGTGTGTGTGTGTGTGTGAGAGAGAGTCTCGGCTACAGGGTGGTATAGCTGTCAGCTCGACATCACGGAGTGTGTGTGTGTGTGTGTGTGTGAGAGAGAGTCTCGGCTACAGGGTGATATAGCTGTCAGCTCGACATCACGGAGTGTGTGTGTGTGTGTGTGTCTGTGTTTGAGAGAGTCTCGGCTACAGGGTGGTATAGCTGTCAGCTCGACATCACGGAGTGTGTGTGTGTGTGTCTGTGTTTGAGAGAGTCTCGGCTACAGGGTGATATAGCTGTCAGCTCGACATCACGGAGTGTGTGTGTGTGTGTGTGTCTGTGTTTGAGAGAGTCTCGGCTACAGGGTGGTATAGCTGTCAGCTCGACATCACGGAGTGTGTGTGTGTGTGTGTGTCTGTGTTTGAGAGAGTCTCGGCTACAGGGTGATATAGCTGTCAGCTCGACATCACGGAGTGTGTGTGTGTGTGTGTGTCTGTGTTTGAGAGAGTCTCGGCTACAGGGTGGTATAGCTGTCAGCTCGACATCACGGAGTGTGTGTGTGTGTGTCTGTGTTTGAGAGAGTCTCGGCTACAGGGTGATATAGCTGTCAGCTCGACATCACGGAGTGTGTGTGTGTGTGTGTGTGTGTGTGAGAGAGTCTCGGCTACAGGGTGATATAGCTGTCAGCTCGACATCACGGAGTGTGTGTGTGTGTGTCTGTGTTTGAGAGAGTCTCGGCTACAGGGTGATATAGCTGTCAGCTCGACATCACGGAGTGTGTGTGTGTGTGTGTGTCTGTGTTTGAGAGAGTCTCGGCTACAGGGTGGTATAGCTGTCAGCTCAACATCACGGAGTGTGTGTGTGTGTGTCTGTGTTTGAGAGAGTCTCGGCTACAGGGTGGTATAGCTGTCAGCTCAACATCACGGAGTGTGTGTGTGTGTGTGTGTGTGTGAGAGAGTCTCGGGCTACAGGGTGAAATGGCTGTCAGCTCAACATCACGGAGTGTGTGTGTGTGTGTGAGAGTCTCGGGCTACAGGGGGATATAGCTGTCAGCTCGACATCACGGAGTGTGTGTGTGTGTGTGAGAGTCTCGGGCTACAGGGGGATATGGCTGTCAGCTCAACATCACGGAGTGTGTGTGTGTGTGTGTGAGAGTCTCGGGCTACAGGGTGATATAGCTGTCAGCTCGACATCACGGAGTGTGTGTGTGTGTGTGAGAGTCTCGGGCTACAGGGGGATATGGCTGCTGGGCCGTGACACTCCAGTTTTCCATGATGTCACATGACAGTCAAGTTTTAGGCTTTACAACAGCATTAGGATAAAGTTATTGTCCAGCTAAAGTTAGTTTTGATTGATTCACTTCTGTTGCGAAGATCATTTGTTATTAACTTAGGGGCCGCTGACACGACACCGCTCTACAGAAAACAGAAAAACGTTCTAACAGAAAAACTCTTAACGCGTTCCTGTCATCGGGTCCAGGCGGATCTCCTTCGTCAGATCTGGACACGGCCTGGATCCGGCAGGCTGCGGGAAAACCTCGGGATAAACTAAGACACTAATATTAGCGTAGATGCCATTCTTCTTATGATGTAGCGAGTACATCAAGATTTAAGGGAAGTGTTCCCAGTTCCGGCTGACCTAATCTATGCAGCCTAACATTGAATTATAGAAGTCTATAGTGTGTTATGTGTATGCTAGGTCAAAGAGATGTGTTTTTAGTCTAGCTTTGAACTGACAGAGTGTGTCTGCTTCCCGGACAATGGTAGGAAGACTGTTCCAGAGTTTTGGTGCTAAATAGGAAAAGGATCTCCCGCCTGCAGTCGATTTAGATATTCTAGGTATTATCAACTGGCCGGAATTTTGAGATCGCAATGGACGTGAAGGACTATAATGCGTTAAGAGCTCGCTCAAGTACTGCGGAGCTAAACCATTTAGTGCTTTGTAAGTAATCAACAATATTTTAAAATGTATACGATGTTTAATAGGGAGCCAATGCAGTGTTGACAGAACTGGGCTAATATGGTCATACCTCCTGGTTCTGGTAAGAACTCGAACTGCTTCTATTTCCAGTTTCTTTCAGTTGCGCTCCATTTTTCTGGCTGCTCTCTTAAGGGCCCGGGTGTGTGTGTGTGTGTGTGTGTGTGTGTGTTTGTGTGCTCGCTGTACCACGGCGTTGGACTATTTTCTTTAATCTTCTTTAAGCGCAACGGAGCAACTGTGTCTAAAGTGCTGGAAAAGAGAGAGTTAAAAGTTTCTGTTGCAATATCAAGTTCTTCTAAGCTATCCGGGATGCTGAGATGATGAAACTGATTAGGAAGATTATTGATAAAGCAATCTTTAGTGGCAGAAGTTATAGGTCTAACGTATTTATAACACGGAGTCGGCTTTGCAGCCTTGGCTAAATGTAATTTACATGAGACTAGATAATGATCTGAGATGTCATCGCTCTGCTGCAGAATTTCAACGGTATCAACATCTATTCCATGTGATAATATTAGATCTAGAGTATGATTACGACAATGAGTAGGTCCTGACACGTGTTGTCTAACTCCAATTTAGTTTACAATGTCTTTAAATGCCAATCCCAATGCATCTTTTTCATTAACTACATGTATATTAAAATCACCAACAATTAGTACTTTATCTGCAGCCAATACTAACTCTGATATAAATTCAGCAAATTCACTCCAGTTTTCCGTCACATGACATGATTTTCCATGATTTGTCAGGAAGAGGGATGTCAGTGAGCGAGACACACACTGTCAATCAGAGCAGATCCTTCTCTCTCGTCACAGTGTGTGTGTGTGTGTCAGCTGCTGTCCTGTGAGGTTCAGGGATTGAGATCTGTCTGTTTTAGCTTCAGTAGTCAGTGTAGTAGTATTAGGACATTTCTTATCTTACAACTCTTGTGTTCTGACAGATCTTCAGACTGGTTTAGATAAAGGCTGCGTTGAAAACGGTTGTGTCACATGTTAAGATGGCATGTTGAGCAGTGGTGTCATATTTCACTATAGAGGGACTGACCAATCAGAGCACTCGTCCCAGCAGCCCATTCACACTCACACTCTCACTCTCACCCACACACACACACTCACACTCTCTCTCTCTCACCCACACACACACACACACTCACTCTTACTCTCACACTCACTCACACACGCTCTCACTCACACACACTCACTCACACACACTCTCACTCACACACACTCACTCACACACACACACTCACTCACACACACTCTCACTCACACACACTCTCACTCACACACACTCTCACTCACACACACTCTCACTCACACACACTCTCTCTCTCTCTCTCACCCACACACACACGCACACTCTCTCTTACTCTCACACTCACTCACACACGCTCTCACTCACACACACTCACTCACACACACTCACTCACACACACACACTCTCTCACACACACACACTCTCTCACACACACACTCTCTCACACACACTCTCACTCACTCTCACTCACACTCTCAAACACACTCACACACACTCTCACACAGACTCTCACTCACTCACACTCACTCTCACTCACACTCTCACTCACACTCACACACACTCTCACACACACTCTCACACAGACTCTCACTCACTCTCACTCTCACTCACACTCACTCTCACTCACACTCACACACACTCTCACACACACTCTCACACAGACTCTCACTCACTCACACTCACTCTCACTCACACAAGCTCACTCTTACACACACTCACTCTCTCACACTCACTCACACAAGCTCACTCTTACACACACTCACTCTCTCACACTCACTCTCTCTCTCTCTCTCTCACACACTCACTCTCACTCACACTCTCTCTCACTCACACACGCTCACTCTCACACACACTCTCACAAAGACTCTCACTCACTCACACTCACTCTCACTCACACTCTCTCTCACTCACACAAGCTCACTCTTACACACACTTTCACTCTCTCACACTCACTCTCTCTCTCTCACACTCACTCTCACACTCACTCTCTCTCTCTCTCTCTCACACTCACTCTCACACTCACTCTCTCTCTCTCTCTCTCACACTCACACAAGCTCACTCTTACACACACTCTCACTCTCTCACACTCACTCTCTCTCTCTCTCTCTCACACTCACTCTCACACTCACTCTCTCTCTCTCTCTCTCACACACACTCTCACACAGACTCTCACTCACTCACACTCACTCTCACTCACACTCTCACTCACACTCACACACACACTCTCACACACACTCTCACTCACACTCACACACACACTCTCACACACACTCACACACACTCTCACACACACTCTCACACACACTCTCACACAGACTCTCACTCACTCACACTCACTCTCACTCACACTCTCACTCACACTCACACACACTCTCACACACACTCTCACACACACTCTCACACACACTCTCACACAGACTCTCACTCACTCACACTCACACTCACTCTCACTCACACTCACTCTCACTCACACAAGCTCACTCTTACACACACTCACTCTCTCACACTCACTCACACAAGCTCACTCTTACACACACTCACTCTCTCACACTCACTCTCTCTCTCTCTCTCACACTCACTCTCACTCACACTCTCTCTCACTCACACACGCTCACTCTCACACACACTCTCACACAGACTCTCACTCACTCACACTCACTCTTACACACACTCTCACTCTCTCACACTCACTCTCTCTCTCTCTCTCTCTCTCACACTCACTCTCACTCACACTCTCTCTCACTCACACACGCTCACTCTCTCTCACACTCTCTCACCCACACACACTCACACACATTTTAAGATTTAGAGTTTAGCAGGACGTGCCGGTTCTTGTTCAGTGAGCATTATGGGATTGCTGAATGAGTTCTTGATGTTTCAGGTGTGAAGGCGAACGCAGTTGATCTGCGAGATGCTTCAGTTCCTCAGGTGAAGGTGTGTGTGTGTGTGTGTGTGTTTCTGTGGTCCGTGTGTTAAACACTCACTCTTCTGTCCTTCTCTCTCATCACACACACTCTTCTGTCCTTCTCTCTCATCACACACACTCTTCTACCCTTTTCTCTCGTCACACACACTCTTCTACCCTTCTCTCTCTCGTCAGAGCCTAAACCTGTTCCTCACTGCTATCTTCAGTCTGCAAACAGTTGCACAATGACCTGAGATACTGAGATACTACCTGTTTGCAAACTCTTGTTTTCTTGCTCTTCCAGTGTTTTCTCTTCGTTCCCAGTGAGTCCGGTGTGAAATCCTGATGTTTCTCAGGGAAGAGCGCAGGAGTTTCTCTCTCTCACCCTGTGAAAGCATGAAGAAGCGGGTTAGGGTTAGCGTTTGTCGGCATCCATCTTGAGTTTAATGAGTAATCTACTTCACAGGGCCGGTGCCGTCAGACCGAACCACTATCAGTCCACAAACACTACTGTGTTCTCGTTTCATTTTCTTTCTTCACATTATATACTTCACCATACTTCACATTCTTACTTTTTCCATCACAAAAATGTGTCACAGGACACAA
>CM060596.1:142500-207500 GCA_030578255.1 Tiaroga cobitis | reverse complement strand
GAACAGAAACCAGCCCTGTTGAGTTCAGAAAGAGCACAGACCAGCCCTGTTGAGTTCAAAAAGAACAGAAACCAGTCGCGTTGAGTTCGGAAAGAACAGAAACCAGCCCTTTTGAGTTCAGAAAGAGCAGAAACCAGTCGTATTGAGTTCAGAAAGAGCAGAAATCAGCCCTGTTGAGTTCAGAAAGAGCAGCAATCAGCCCTGTTGAGTTCAGAAAGAACAGAAACCAGCCCTGTTGAGTTCAGAAAGAGCACAGACCAGCCCTGTTGAGTTCAGAAAGAGCACAGACCAGCCCTGTTAAATTCAGAAAGAACACAGACCAGCCCTGTTGAGTTCAGAAAGAGCAGAAACCAGCCCTGTTGAGTTCAGAAAGAGCACAGACCAGCCCTGTTGAGTTCAGAAAGAACACAGACCAGCCCTGTTGAGTTCAGAAAGAGCAGAAACCAGCCCTGTTGAGTTCAGAAAGAGCACAGACCAGCCCTGTTGAGTTCAGAAAGAGCACAGACCAGCCCTGTTGAGTTCAGAAAGAACACAGACCAGCCCTGTTGAGTTCAGAAAGAACAGAAACCAGTCGCGTTGAGTTCAGAAAGAGCAGAAACCAGCCCTGTTGAGTTCAGAAAGAGCACAAACCAGCCCTGTTGAGTTCAGAAAGAACACAGACCAGCCCTGTTGAGTTCAGAAAGAGCACAGACCAGCCCTGTTGAGTTCAGAAAGAACACAGACCAGCCCTGTTGAGTTCAGAAAGAGCACAGACCAGCCCTGTTAAGTTCAGAAAGAACACAGACCAGCCCTGTTGAGTTCAGAAAGAGCAGAAACCAGCCCTGTTGAGTTCAGAAAGAGCACAGACCAGCCCTGTTGAGTTCAGAAAGCGCACAGACCAGCCCTGTTGAGTTCAGAAAGAGCAGAAACCAGCCCTGTTGAGTTCAGAAAGAGCACAGACCAGCCCTGTTGAGTTCAGAAAGAGCACAGACCAGCCCTGTTGAGTTCAGAAAGAACACAGACCAGCCCTGTTGAGTTCAGAAAGAGTACAGACCAGCCCTGTTGAGTTCAGAAAGAGCAGAAACCAGCCCTGTTGAGTTCAGAAAGAGCACAGACCAGCCCTGTTGAGTTCAGAAAGAACACAGACCAGCCCTGTTGAGTTCAGAAAGAACACAGACCAGCCCTGTTGAGTTCAGAAAGAGCAGAAACCAGCCCTGTTGAGTTCAGAAAGAGCACAGACCAGCCCTGTTGAGTTCAGAAAGAGCACAGACCAGCCCTGTTGAGTTCAGAAAGAACACAGACCAGCCCTGTTGAGTTCAGAAAGAGCACAGACCAGCCCTGTTAAGTTCAGAAAGAACACAGACCAGCCCTGTTAAGTTCAGAAAGAACACAGACCAGCCCTGTTGAGTTCAGAAAGAGCAGAAACCAGCCCTGTTGAGTTCAGAAAGAACACAGACCAGCCCTGTTAAGTTCAGAAAGAGCACAGACCAGCCCTGTTGAGTTCAGAAAGAGCAGAAACCAGCCCTGTTGAGTTCAGAAAGAGCACAGACCAGCCCTGTTGAGTTCAGAAAGAGCACAGACCAGCCCTGTTGAGTTCAGAAAGAACACAGACCAGCCCTGTTGAGTTCAGAAAGAGCACAGACCAGCCCTGTTGAGTTCAGAAAGAGCAGAAACCAGCCCTGTTGAGTTCAGAAAGAGCACAGACCAGCCCTGTTGAGTTCAGAAAGAACACAGACCAGCCCTGTTGAGTTCAGAAAGAGCAGAAACCAGCCCTGTTAAGTTCAGAAAGAGCACAGACCAGCCCTGTTAAGTTCAGAAAGAGCAGAAACCAGCCCTGTTAAGTTCAGAAAGAGCACAGACCAGCCCTGTTAAGTTCAGAAAGAGCACAGACCAGCCCTGTTAAGTTCAGAAAGAGCACAGACCAGCCCTGTTGAGTTCAGAAAGAGCACAGACCAGCCCTGTTGAGTTCAGAAAGAGCAGAAACCAGCCCTGTTGAGTTCAGAAAGAGCACAGACCAGCCCTGTTAAGTTCAGAAAGAACACAGACCAGCCCTGTTGAGTTCAGAAAGAGCAGAAACCAGCCCTGTTGAGTTCAGAAAGAACAGAAACCAGTCGCGTTGAGTTCAGAAAGAGCAGAAACCAGCCCTGTTGAGTTCAGAAAGAGCAGCTCATGAAGGCTGAGTTTCAGAACGGTCTGGAGAAGCTCTGCCCTCTGTGTCGCCAGGCAACAAGAGCATGTTACCATCGTACGGTTGCGTTTGAGCTGCTTTCTGCTAATACAAATATGTCTACAGAGTTTCCCGTTGTTATGTTTCATCTAAATGCAATATCTGGTGACGGTCATGAAACTGATCAGAAGCTGACGGAGGGATCTATGGATGTCGCTAGTGTGACTTGCTGTGAATCCACTGCTGGTTTTACCTTTCCTCATGTGTTTCACCTCAGGGTTACGCTCTTCAGTGAAGCTGAGATCCTCCATCTGGGGACGAGTGATGTGGGCGAGCGGAACAGTGTCTGGCCTTCACATGATTCCTTCATGTTCTTACATTTGTTAGTAAATGCATTTTCGAGTTCACAGCATTTGTGACCTTCCCTCGTGCTCCGGTCTGTGAGTCAACAGCGAGTACATCTCCTTCATCTCCATCATCCTCATCATCGCTCTCCTCTTTCCCTTTAGAGCTGACGGAGGTGGAGCACATCCGTTGGAGGCTTCTCCATCTCTTTTATCCTCTCTCACACACACACACACACACACACACACACACACACACACACACACACACACAAAAGCTCCCATAAGCGAGGAGAGATCAGTGTATTGAAGAGGTTTGGAGAATTTCAGCGGTGTAATTTGAATATTCTGGCAAGATCCGAGTGCTGATGAATAGTCATGAGTCGATGGTTCTGCAAACTGTGGAGAAGGAGACGCCATCGCAATCCCAGAGCCGCTTCAGTGCAAAACTGTGGCATCGCAATCATGCAAAACACTCATATGCATTAGGTTTCCCTGTTAGGACGCTCTCTCATGAAATGAGTCTGACACAAACACAACTTGATGTCTTTAAAATCTGTTAGTACAATGACGTATCAGTCGTTTATTTTCATGGGGCCTCTGCGTCAAGTTGACGCAGAGGCGTGTCGACGTGTTGACTTCACGTCGATTAATCCAGTGACTTTATTCCAGCGTTTGCCAGTCAGTTCAAACTTAACGTTTTGTCTTTGACTGAAACCTGGATCACAGGATAAAACACTGCTGCTCCTTCAGTCCTCTCCACCGGCTTCACTTTCTCCCTCATCCAACTGGACAGGCACACGTCTACTCCTGTAACACACAAGACAGCACACTCCTACAACACACAAGACAGCACACTCCTACAACACACAAGACAGCACACTCCTGTAACACACAATACCTCACACTCCTACAACACACAAGACAGCACACTCCTGCAACACACGAGACAGCACACTCCTACAACACACAAGACCTCACACTCCTGCAACACACGAGACCTCACACTCCTACAACACACAAGACAGCACACTCCTACAACACACGAGACAGCACACTCCTGCAACACACGAGACAGCACACTCCTGTAACACACAATACCTCACACTCCTACAACACACGAGACAGCACACTCCTACAACACACAAGACAGCACACTCCTACAACACACAAGACAGCACACTCCTACAACACACAAGACAGCACACTCCTACAACACACGAGACAGCACACTCCTGCAACACACGAGACAGCACACTCCTGTAACACACAATACCTCACACTCCTACAACACACGAGACAGCACACTCCTACAACACACAAGACAGCACACTCCTACAACACACGATACGGCACACTCCTGTAACACACAATACCTCACACTCCTACAACACACAAGACAGCACACTCCTACAACACACAAGACAGCACACTCCTGTAACACACGAGACAGCACACTCCTACAACACACAAGACAGCACACTCCTACAACACACAAGACAGCACACTCCTACAACACACGAGACAGCACACTCCTACAACACACAAGACAGCACACTCCTACAACACACGAGACGGCACACTCCTGTAACACACAATACCTCACACTCCTACAACACACAAGACAGCACACTCCTACAACACACAAGACAGCACACTCCTACAACACACAAGACAGCACACTCCTACAACACACGAGACAGCACACTCCTACAACACACGAGACAGCACACTCCTACAACACACGAGACGGCACACTCCTGTAACACACAATACCTCACACTCCTACAACACACGAGACAGCACACTCCTACAACACACAAGACAGCACACTCCTACAACACACGAGACAGCACACTCCTACAACACACAAGACAGCACACTCCTACAACACACGAGACGGCACACTCCTGTAACACACAATACCTCACACTCCTACAACACACAAGACAGCACACTCCTACAACACACAAGACAGCACACTCCTACAACACACAAGACAGCACACTCCTACAACACACAAGACAGCACACTCCTACAACACACAAGACAGCACACTCCTACAACACACGAGACAGCACACTCCTGTAACACACAATACCTCACACTCCTACAACACACAAGACAGCACACTCCTGTAACGCACAAGACAGCACACTCCTGTAACGCACAAGACAGCACACTCCTACAACACACAAGACAGCACACTCCTACAACACACGAGACAGCACACTCGTACAACACACAATACCTCACACTCCTACAACGCACAAGACAGCACACTCGTACAACACACAATACCTCACACTCCTACAACGCACAAGACAGCACACTCCTACAACACACGAGACAGCACACTCGTACAACACACAATACCTCACACTCCTACAACGCACAAGACAGCACACTCCTACAACACACGAGACAGCACACTCGTACAACACACAATACCTCACACTCCTACAACACACAAGACAGCACACTCCTACAACACACGAGACAGCACACTCCTGTAACACACAATACCTCACACTCCTACAACACACAAGACAGCACACTCCTGTAACACACGAGACAGCACACTCCTGTAACACACGAGACAGCACACTCCTGTAACACACGAGACAGCACACTCCTGTAACACACGAGACAGCACACTCCTGTAACGCACAAGACCTCACACTCCTACAACACACGAGACAGCGCACTCCTGTAACACACGAGACAGCACACTCCTGTAACACACGAGACAGCACACTCCTGTAACACACGAGACAGCACACTCCTGTAACACACAAGACCTCACACTCCTACAACACACGAGACAGCGCACTCCTGTAACACACAAGACCTCACACTCCTACAACACACGAGACAGCGCACTCCTGTAACACACAAGACCTCACACTCCTACAACACACGAGACAGCGCACTCCTGTAACACACAAGACCTCACACTCCTACAACACACGAGACAGCGCACTCCTACAACACACAAGACCTCACACTCCTGTAACACACAGAGCGGCCAAAGAACTAGAGCTCGTCCTGAGACATAATTGCACCACTGACAACCATCTTATTAGTCAAGTCAAGTCATCTTCATTTATATAACGCTTTTAACAATGGATTGTTCCAAAGCAGCTTTACAGAGATAAACATATAATTTAAGGTAACAGATTGTTTTGTTTATAGCGGTTCTTGAATAATGTTATTTCCAGCTAAAGTTAGTTTTGATTGATTCATCTCCATTGAAATGATCATTTGTTATTAAATTAGGGGCCACTAAGACGACGCCGTTCTCTCTAAACAGACTTTAAACGCGAACCTGTGATTAACGCTGACGGCGTTCACATGCTCATTCAGAATTGATTCTATAGTTATGTGCTTTTTAAAATATGTGCGCAGGTTTATAATTCATACAACCCAGCCTAAACAAACTACTTGTCTTGCCTATAAATTTTGATACAGAATTTTGTTTTATTTTATCACTTCGGGGTACGCGAGCCGGAATTCACAACGCTTTATCTGTAGAGTGGGAAAGGGATCCTCCATAGGGAGAGGATAGTGGACACTTCAGCACTGCATTGTCATCGGGTCCAGGCGGATCTCCTTCGTCAGATCTGGACACGGCCTGGATCCGGCAGGCTGCGGGAAAACCTCGGGATAAACAAAGACACTAATATTAGCGTAGATGCCATTCTTCTTATGCTGTAACGAGTACATCAAGATTTAAGGGAAGTGTTCCCAGTTCCGGCTGACCTAATCTATGCAGCCTAACATTGAATTATAGAAGTCTATAATGTATTATGTGTATGCTAGGTCAAAGAGATGTGTTTTTAGTCTAGCTTTGAACTGACAGAGTGTGTCTGCTTCCCGGACACTGGTAGGAAGACTGTTCCAAAGTTTTGGTGCTAAATAGGAAAAGGATCTATTACCAATGGCGCCACCAGGGGTGACTCCTGGCCACCCCAATGGCCAGTACAAATTTTAGTAGCATCAGTTATGCATTTTATAAATAAGTCAAAAATATTCTTTAGTAAAAGAAGACGGGGAATTATGTGTCAAGACGTGCTTTTTAAGTGCCAAACAGTTACAGTATACGGTTTCAGCAGCTTTTTAATGTGTCTTTGCCACGTTTTGACAAGCAGGGATGCAGACAGCGCGCTTTTCGGCGCCTCCCGATTTTTTTCACTTCAGTTTGGGTGACAAAGTCATCTGAAGTCATTCCATAGCTTAATGTGAGGGACAGAAGTCTATTTACATCATTAAAGTATACGGAAACTAGTTTTCCCTCCTCTGGGGCTGTCAATCATTCTCCATTCATATTCAAACAGCGCGCGCGCCTCTTGGATGCACGGTAAAACTCTCTCCAATATGATATATTCACATTATAATGCATTACCTGTAGATAAAAGGCTGTAGATTTGCATAAAATTACTTTTTGTTGGAGTTTGTTGCTGTTTTTAAACGACTCACTACCGTGTGCTTTTGCTAGATCACACACATCACAAGGACTATGAATCGGCATCAAACGCACAATAACTGGAATTCAAAACTGTGAAACAAAGGAACAAATCGCACTAGGATTTGTGCGCTCGACATTTCTTCGCTTTGTGACGTGAACTTTTAAATGCGCACTTATGCAGCGCTGCACACTGTGACTCCATGTTGCTTTGAGCACATCATTCTTCACCTGCGAATCCCGCGATGCGCATACACACTGTGCGCGCTCTGTTTTTCATGTTATCATGGGTTTGCGCACTGAAATATTATTAAAAGCCAATATATTTTGTTATACCTAGCCTCATCAATACATTTAAAATAAGCATAATTTAATTGCATATTATTTCTTTGTAGTGTAGGCTATATATGCACTTCTGAATTCTTGACATTCATATATAAATATAAAATTGTGAAATGTATGATTGCCTGATTGAATTTTATAAGAGAACTAATAGTAATTTGTTTTATTAACATATTTAGATTTTATAAAATTACTGTGCAGATTTTTTTCAAGAATTGCTTTTTGCTGCTGATTTATACACTCATTAAGTTTATTCAAAATTCATAATACATTTATGAAATATTTAAAGGTCTTAACTCTTACACTGCAAAATAATAACTTAAAAAGGATTAAATTCATCACAATTATGTAAGTATCTGGAAATTTGCTGCGGGGCGAGGGTCCTTATATATATCATATCTATATAATATATATCATTATATATAATATAATATATATTAGTAGGGCCCTACTAATATCATTAGTAACATTAAATATAACACAATAAACCAAAGTATATCAGTAGGAGTTTCCTTAAGTCTTTCTGATAGTTTTCTACAGGCCGGTTTACTACAACAGTAGAATACAATTCTGAAATTATGGTAGTTTTGGTGTGCCACCCCAAGATTTTAAGTGGCCCCATCTGGCCACCCCTATGAAAATTTTCTGGAGGCGCCACTGTCTATTACTCCACTACATCTCTCAGACCACGTCTTTCTCCAACTCTGTCAATCTGCCCTCATGTCACCTCTGACCCTCCTCGTCTCTTCGTCATAACCTCCACTCTCTCATCTCTGTCGCATGCGTGACCTCGCGTGCGTCTTCCTCTGCTTGTAGAACATGTCAGAATATGTCAGAACGCCAGCTCCTGCGTCATCACCACACACACACACACACACACACACACACACACACACGTACGTGTCGTGGTGCTCTCGTGAACGCGCGTTGGAGAATAATATGATACAGATAATAATATGATAAAATGATACAGAAGAGAAGAAATGACTGAATAGTCATTTTATTTTGTTTTTTTGGTGCACAAAAAGCATTCTCTTCGCTTCATAAAATTAAGGTTGAACCACTGTAGTCCCATGGACTATTTTAACGATGTTTTTCCTACTTTTCTGGGTCTTCAAAGTGTTAATTAAATAGCTGTCAATGGAGCCCCCCCCCCCGAGCCATCGGATTTCATCGAAAACATCTTAATTTGTGTTCCGAAGACAAACGAAGGTCTTACTGGTTTGTAACGACATGAGGGTGAACTAACCCTTTAAAACAACACACTGTTGAACGGCTGGTTCCTCTCCACTGTTTTTGTTGTGTGTTTATTCTGTTATAGAGTGCAAAGCACATATTATTATATATGTAAACGCTGCTCTCTTCAGTGGACGTGTCGGATGTTCACTAGCACTATATCACTGCTCACGCATTTCTAACTTCTGTTTGCCCCAAAGCGAAGGAGGAAAAAGTTCTTTGCTGTGAGTTTATATATGAACACTAGAATGGTGTTTCAACTCATTCCACAGTTCCATCATTTCTAAAGCAAGAATTTCCTTTTCAAATGTTCATTTCTCTCTCTCTTTCTCTCAATGTGCCCTCAGGCTTAAACGGAGATATGAATCAATAAACTCTCAGATATATGCTGACATCCCATGATAAATTGATTTGTTTATTTTTACTGGCAGTAGAATGACCTTCATGAAGGGTCAGCACTTGGCACCTTGGGGGATTGCTGTATTTTTTTGTTTCATATGTTAAACAAATGGAGGTTGAGAGCGGTTAGAAGAAGAACTTTTGCCAGGAACGGTGCAGTTGCTACGGCAACAGATGGAGCGCTTGGGTAGAGAGAGCTTGAGAAGAGTTCTTCACTAACTCATCCAGAACCTGTGTGTGTGTGTGAGAGAGTGTGAGAGAGTGTGAGAGAGTGTGAGAGAGTGTGTGAGAGTGTGTGAGAGTGTGTGCGTGACACTGAGTGAGTGTGTGTGTGAGTGAGTCTGTGAGACTGTGTGTGTGTGAGTGAGTGTGTTAGCTCTAGTTTGGTAGTTTGTAATGTTTCTTCAGTTCTGACCTCTCAACCTCCTTTCTGTGACATTAGAGGACGTCTTCATTTGGAAAAAATGATTCATAGATAAATTATTTTAAAAATCAAAAAAAAGTGTGTAATTGGTGTGTCTTCATGTAGATGCATGTGTGTATGTGAGTGCTAGTGTCTGTCATAAATTAGCAGTGTAAATGAGTGCGTGTGTAATTGCGTGTTTGGGAGCTTGACCCGGCACTCAGGTTCACTTGTAACGCCGGGTTTCCACCAGCTGCGGATCGGCTCCGTGCTCCGCCGTCCACCAGGTCCGGATTTGTTGCGGAACGGCTGCGGATCGGCTCCGTGCTCCGCCGTCCACCAGGTCCGGATTTGTTGCGAAACGGCTGCGGATCGGCTCCGTGCTCCGCCGTCCACCAGGTCCGGATTTGTTGCGAAACGGCTGTGGATCGGGTCCGTGCTCCGCCGTCCACAACGTCCGGATTTGCTGCGGTTCGGCTCCGTGCTCCGCCGTCCACCACGTCGGGATTTGTTGCGGAGCGGCTGCGGCCATGACTGACGGCTGAAGTCACGAGGACCCACGAGATCTCAGGAAAAGCCTTCTCAGCTGAGCTTATCAGGAGAGAGAACTCTGATTGATTGTTTATCATTTGTTGCTCATGGTTTAATCTCAGCGATGCGCTGAAAGCGTTTCGCTCTTTCTGGACCTTTTTAGAAACTTAAGCTGAGAGTGATTTCAGAGGAAGATCTCGGTCTGTCAGTGCAGATTGTCATCATCGAGTGTTTTCACTGGCATTTCAGATGCAATAAATTCATTCACACAGGACAAATGAATGACAGATATGAAATATATGATGAATATATGAAGTGAATGTGAAGCTTTTCAACAGTTTTCTTTAAGTGTTAGGGTTAGGTTTAGGTTCAGTCCTGTTCTTCTCCACTGAAAGCCTAACACTGGCCTTAACCTTAACCCTAGAGTAAAGCCTGAATATGCCCTGGTGTGAGAGAGAGGATTTTGTCTATCATTGTGTTTTAATACCGCCTGAAAACCCTTTCATCGCAGATATTCGCCTCCAGTAACTATGACCTTGAAGAACGCCTCTAAGATGTTGATGCTAGGGCAGGGTATTGACACAAATTTCACAATTCGATTCGATTTCGATTCACAAGCTTGCAATTCGATTCGATTTCGATTACGATTCGATTCGATTCAATATTGATTATTTTGGATATCAGGTACAATACATGGCAAATTTTTTCAAGGAAAACAAATCTCTTAACTAATGCTGTAAACTATGGGAGTCAGTTGTAGCCTATAGGCTTCATTAGCCTACTATAATTTTGAAGGTAAAAAGGAACTGATTTGAAGCTATACAAACACTTAAATTACACTTATTTATTTTTATAATAAGAAAGTTATATGAAATATAAACATTTAAATGGTGGCTGTCATAAAAAACTTGCCAGATTTATTCAAACATGCATTAAATATTGAAGAACATTAAAAATTATAATGAATATGTAGTATGGTGCATATATTTAGCAAAATTCTCCTCTCTAGAGTTATTTTTTCTAGCTGACTGACTAAGTTACTAAGTTTAATGTTTTTTCCGAGGTAAATGTGACGTTACATGCCATTGTTTACTTGCTGTTTAACTGACGTCTTTTCACGGATGAAACACTGATTGAGCGATACCATGTTACATGATACGGATTTCGAAGTTGTACTCTATCTTTTAACACACTTTCAGATGCTCATTGATGTTTATTTGGCGCTGTAACTGGTATTATTAAGGCGGCAGAGGAGAATGAGATCATGTGCGCTCCGCGCTGCTGCTTCTCTTGAGCTGAGCCAGAGCGATCTCACGCCACAGCGCCAAAACGGTATTTATGTTTTTGAATTTCGTAAGAAAATGGACGTAATTCGAAATTTGAGACTTTATTTCATAATAACAGTCACAAAGCACAAAGATTATTTCGATTTATTGGATGGGATGCACAATACAATGTTCTACGCGATCATCAAATGAAAACAGGATGACTAATCGATTCTTGAGATTTAAGAATCGATATCGGTTCGTAAAAATGAGAATCAATTAATATCGAGAAATCGATATTTTTTACCCAGCCCTAGTTGATGCCGTTGAAATTCTGCTGCAGAGCGATGACATCTCAGATCATTATCTAGTCTCATGTAAATTACATTTAGCCAAGGCTGCAAAGCCGACTCCGTGTTATAAATACGTTAGACCTATAACTTCTGCCACTAAAGATTGCTTTATCAATAATCTTCCTAATAAGTTTCATCATCTCAGCATCCCGGATAGCTTAGAAGAACTTGATATTGCAACAGAAACTTTTAACTCTCTCTTTTCCAGCACTTTAGACACAGTTGCTCCGTTGCGCTTAAAGAAGATTAAAGAAAATAGCCCAACGCCGTGGTACAGCGAGCACACCCGGGCCCTTAAGAGAGCAGCCAGAAAAATGGAGCGCAACTGGAAGAAAACTAAACTAGAGGTATTTCGGATTTCGTGGAAAGAGAGCTCGATTGCTTACAGAGAGGCTTTAAAAGCTGCTAGATCTGCTTATTTTTCAACCCTCTTAGAAGAAAATAAACATAACCCAAGGTATTTATTTGAAACAGTGGCTAAACTAACGAAAAAGAAAGCTTCAAGCTCAGAAGTGTCCAAGCAACACAGCAGTGATGACTTCATGAACTTCTTCACTTATAAGATTGATAATATCAGGGACAAAATTATAACTATGCAGCCGTCTACCACAGTATCGCATCAGGAAGTGCATTGTAGTCTCCCTGGGGAAAAATTTGATTCATTTGTTGCTATAGGAGAGGAAGAATTCTGCAAACTCGTTAATTCATCTAAATCGACAACTTGTATGTTAGATCCTATACCGCCTAAGCTACTGAAAGAGATGTTTCCAGAGGTCATATATCCTCTTCTTAATATCATTAATTCATCTTTGTCTCTAGGATACGTACCAAAAACCTTTAAACTGGCTATGATAAAACCGTTTGTTAAAAAAAACACAACTTGATCCTACAGAATTAGTCCGAATTACAGGCCGATCTCGAATCTGCCTTTTCTTTCAAAGATATTAGAAAATGCAGTATCTTCACAACTATGTTCCTTTCTAGAAAGAAATGATATCTGCGAGGATTTTCAGTCCGGATTTAGACCGTACCATAGTACTGAGACCACTCTCATTAGAGTCACAAATGATTTGCTCTTATCATCCGATCGTGGTTGTATCTCTCTATTAGTGTTACTCGATCTTAGTGCTGCATTTGACACAATTGATCACAACATTCTTTTAAATAGACTAGAAAACTATGTTGGCATTAGTGGAATTGCACTAGCATGGTTTAAATCATACTTAACTGACCGTTATCAGTTTGTAGCAGTAAATGAAGAGATGTCTTATCGATCACAAGTTCAGTATGGCGTACCACAAGGCTCAGTACTAGGACCGTTGCTGTTCACTCTGTACATGCTACCATTAGGAGATTTCATTAGGAAACATGGAGTTAGCTTTCACTGTTATGCCAATGATACTCAGCTGTATATTTCTTCAAAACCCAATGAAACTTACCAATTCACAAAATTAACGGAATGCATAGCTGATATAAAAAATATAAAAAATTTCCTACTACTAAATTCTGACAAAAACAGAGATTCTAATTATTGGACAAAAAACTTCCACACGTAATAACCCAGAATACTGTCTAACACTTGATGGCTGCTCTGTCAAGTCTTCGTCGTCGGTTAGGAACCTGGGTGTGCTTTTTGAAAGCCACGTGTCTAGTATCTGTAAAACTGCATTTTTCCATCTTAAAAATATATCTAAAATACGCCATATGCTCTCATTGGGAAATGCGGAACAATTAGTCCATGCGTTCATGACCTCAAGGCTAGATTATTGTAATGCTCTACTGGGTGGTTGCCCTGCACGCTTAATAAATAAACTACAGCTAGTTCAAAACGCAGCAGCTTGAGTTCTTACCAGAACCAGGAAATATGACCATATTAGCCCGGTTCTGTCAACACTGCATTGGCTGCCTATTAAACATCGTATACATTTTAAAATATTGTTGATTACTTACAAAGCACTAAATGGTTTAGCTCCGCAGTACTTGAGCGAGCTCTTAACGCATTATAGTCCTTCACGTCTATTGCGATCTCAAAATTCCGGCCAGTTGATAATACCTAGAATATCTAAATCGACTGCAGGCGGTAGATCCTTTTCCTATTTAGCACCAAAACTTTGGAACAGTCTTCTTACCATTGTCCGGGAAGCAGACACACTCTGTCAGTTCAAAGCTAGACTAAAAACACATCTCTTTGACCTAGCATACACATAACACACTATAGACTTCTATAATTGGGGGTGGTGATGGCGCAGTGGATTAGACACATGCCTTTGGTGTGAGAGACCTGGGTTCGAATCCACTGTGAGACACCAATGTGTCCCTGAGCAAGACACTGAACCCCTAGTTGCTCCAGAGGCGTGCGACCTCTGACAAATATAGCAATTGTAAGTCGCTTTGGATAAAAGCGTCAGCTAAATGAATAAATGGTAAATGGTAATTCAATGTTAGGCTGCATAGATTATGTCAGCCGGAACTGGGAACACTTCCCTTAAATCTTGATGTAGCCTACTCGCTACATCATAAGAAGAATGGCATCTACGCTAATATTAGTGTCTTTGTTTATCCCGAGGTTTTCCCGCAGCCTGCCGGATCCAGGCCGTGTCCAGATCTGACGAAGGAGATCCGCCTGGACCCGATGACAATGCAGTGCTGAAGTGTCCACTATCCTCTCCCTATGGAGGATCCCTTTCCCACTCTACAGATAAAGCGTTGTGTATTCCGGCTCGCGTACCCCGAAGTGATAAAATAAAACAAAATTCTGTATCAAAATTTATAGGCAAGACAAGTTTGTTTAGGCTGGGTTGTATGAATTATAAACCTGCGCACATATTTTCAAAAGCACATAACTATAGAATCAATTCTGAATGAGCATGTGAACGGCGTCAGCGTTAATCACAGGTTCGCGTTTAAAGTCTGATCGACGGAGGTGAATCAATCAAAGTTAACTTTAGCTGGAAATAACATTATTCAAGAACCGCTATAAAGCCAAAACAACCCAGCTAACACAGTACGTTGTGACGACGTCGTCAGTTAGTCGTCATTTGGTCAGCGCGACATTACTTTATGACAACGTTGTGAAGACGTCGTGGTAAAGTTCCATTTTTTATAATCTTGGCTAACGTTCCAGAAACGTTGTGGGCACGTCCTCAAAAGACGTCGCTAGTTCATCCCATGGAAAACGTTGTAAAGACGTGGTCAACTGGTCACCAGATAACTTAAAATCTTTGATGAATTAAGTAGGGTTCTCTTTTAATGTAATATATATATATATATATATATATATATATATATATATATAATACAGATGTCTTGAAATTGCTTTACAATAAAAATAAAAGCAAAATGGTATAAAAAAATAAAGCATAATTGTCAAGTGAATGGTTAATAGAACTACACAATGAGTTTTAAATTCATTATTTAAAATTAATGATATTTTAAATTGTTAAATGTTATAATTCTAGGTGTTTATTTAAATGCTGCGTGCCTTTTGACGTGTTCTATGGTTTCAATGGGGGTACGTGCGCGTAAACATTGAGTCGCATTCAAAGCTATCTGATTCAAAGACAGGAGCGCGTGCGAGCAGATGGAAACCATGGAAACGAGGAAACCTCATCAACTGACAAACAGCAAAACTAGCGTCTCTCACTGCTGTTTTCACTGCTTTCAGGTAAGTTTAGTTACCAAAATCACACAAATAATACGTTCCTGACATCTTTCTTACGTGTAATTGATACACTTCTGTTGAATATTTACTTTACAGAAATGGTTTTGTGTCTTCGAAAAAGTCCGTTAGCATCTCAACCGTTTTCAGAAGAGCTAAGTTAAGTTTACGTTAACTGTTACAATTGAGCTCTTGATTTACATAAGTTTGGGTTTTAACCACATTTTTGTGTTGATAACAGTTTTTGATAGTTTTGTTTTGCTGGTAATTTGTCAATGGGTGATTGGAAGTAAGCTAATTTATTTAACCTGAAAGAATTCACTGTAACGTACTGTTAATGACGTCACTTACAAAGATTGATAATAAGTTATTTCAGGAGAGACAGAAAAAACCCTCATTATTGTTTATATTGGGAATTATTGTTTAATCATGATAATAATTTCATATGCATTTATTGCACAATATATTACCTTAAGATTTTTATATATATTATCTTTTCTGCATTTCATCTCTGCTCTAGCTTGCTTCCTTGTAATAAACCCTTTGTTCTATTGTAAATTCTATGTAACATTGTTGGCTCTGTGACACATTGCATGTTATTTTCTAGAAGATCATCATGCTGATGGCCTGCTGCACCCCCCTGTCCAAGACAATCTCCACAGCTATGAACTCGACTAGTAAGCAAAACCTCAAACATACTGTTCAATAGTCGTGGGTCTGTAGGATTTATACTTTTGAATGAAGTCTCACACTTTAAATTCATTAACCCCAGTTTTTTTCAGTGACATTGTCCTTGAGAAGCCTGTAGGCTAAATAATCAGTTAAATAATAGGCGGCAAATATAATGTTATAATGGTCATAATTATAATAATTAATTTAACTATTATGATAACAGGATATCATGGTCATTGGTATATATATACGGTATATATTTTTTTTTTCTCTAGGTGTGTTTTTAATTATGTTGGCCAATGAGACAGACACCATACTGTCCAACTCAAGGTATTTTTTATGTATTTTTTAGTGATAAATACTGAAATTCTTTTTACTTTCAAATGCTGAATTCAGGGGGTCGACAACTTTAGGCACGCAAGTTATTTTTCACAGATATGTCCAGTTTACTCA
Organism: Tiaroga cobitis; assembly: GCA_030578255.1. Lineage (NCBI taxonomy): Eukaryota > Metazoa > Chordata > Actinopteri > Cypriniformes > Leuciscidae > Tiaroga > Tiaroga cobitis. The sequence continues at coordinate 191,233 of CM060596.1, read as the reverse complement.
TGGCTCATACTCTTAGCCTTTAAAATGTTTGAATGTATATCTGCAATACAATATCAGGGGGTAAAGATATCATTAGAGTTTTTAAAGTTATGGCTATGCTCTTGTTACCAGATGAGATATCATTTGACCCTGTGATTCTTCAGGACAAGATCTTGATGCCATCCACACTCAGTACATGACGAAGGTGAGTTTCACAATAGCTGCCACTATCACAAATCAAGAGACAGAACACAACAGGCCTTCATCTATATGATCTCATCCATACGTAGGTATAGGTTCCGAAACCCGGTATTAAACGGGCCCTGGGGCCAAATTAAGGAAGACCGCAGTATTGATAAGCTCAGATGTTATCGGTTCTGCTGACGGTACTGAAGAAATTACACACACTATTTATTATAGACATTGTCTTGCTAATTTTGTGAGGATTAGGAGGGGTGTTTTAAACAATCTTCATACAACATGTGTTTTTCAGGCTGGTTGTTTGTAATTTTGTAAGAGTTGGGAGAGGCTGTATTTGTAAGAGTTGGGAGAGGCTGTACTCAGTGAAGACTCATTTTACATTCGATAATTCAATTTCCGTACCTGATAAGTTAGATTTTCCTAAAAAAACATCATGCACTGCTTATTTCAATTGTATTTTTCTTCTATTGAATTTATCCATGCTTGTAATTTGTTTATAATTTTCAATGCAGATTCACTCCTCTAAATAAATAATCTCTTGAAATTTGTTTTTATATCGCAATATATATAGCAGCAGATAAACAAAATATTTTATTTAAGGTTTTCAATATTGTGCAGCCCTAATATTTAGCATTTAACCTAACCCTAATTTTAAATTGAACCTGGAATGATAATTTGTGATACCAGATGAGATGTATGTATGATAGATTTTGATCTGTACTATGTTTGTATTGCAGGTTTTCTGGGATCCACAGCGGAAGGCATCAAGGCGTGAGATGTTGGCCTGGACTGATGTACCTGTACACCACACAGACCTCTGCTTTTGCATGGATGGCTGATTACTACCATGTTCTGTATAGGTTTTATTATAGCAAAACTGAGCACCTGTGACAGTGGAATCTGTAGGTGTAAAGTAGTCAGACATCAGTACATTTGAAGTCACAGAGAGAAAGTTTTTTTTATATAGAAGTTTCAAACTTTTTTCTCTTTCACAAAAAAACACTGCAGTTACAGCTTTTCAAATTCTTCATTGGAGGTGCACAAATACTTTTCTTTCTTTTTTTTCAAATCACAAAGTAAGAAATGTATGCTGACATTTAAGGCGCGGCCACACAGGGGGTTTGAGCATATGTGACTGAATAAAAAGTGAAGTGTGACCACATGAGAATAGCCAAACAGTATAGATGATTCACAAAATATTACACCAAGAAATGTGCATAATTGGCCAAAATGTTACTATTTATAAACAAAAATATGACCCCATGAGTTTGGTAATTTGTAGAATAGGATTTGTGCACCTGCAATGAAGAATTTAAAAAGGTGTAACTGATGTGTTGTGTTTGTGAAAGAGAAAGGAAAGAAAAAGAGGTTTGCAACTCATAAAACATTTTCTCGAAGAGAAATTATCTTATTATCTTACTGTGGAAAATGTCACACGTCTTGAGGCACACGTGTGTGACACATTAATGCGCGCGGTGCATACACACAATAGTACAGGTAACACTGAATAAATGCTGATTAAATGTATGCAGTGTTTTTTGTTGTTGTTGTTTTTACGTGGTATTTTGGTCGTTGTTACGACTAAAACGGTCCTTTGATGTTACGTCCTCACAACATACCAGTTAGGTCATTGAGACGTACTCATCGCGTTCTTGCGACGTACCACAATAACGTCGCCACGACGAATACAGGAATCACAAAGTTACGTTGCTGGAACGTTATTTGGCACGTCACTACGACTACTATGGTCATTTGATGTTACGTCCTCACAACATACCAGTTAGGTCATTGAGACGTACTCATCACGTTCTTGCGACGTACACTATAACGTCGCCACGACGATTATGGGAATCACAAAGTTACGTTGCTGGAACGTTATGTGGTACGTCGCTACGACGAATATGGGCCGGTCCTGTTACGTCTTCACAACGTAACTGTGTTAGCTGGGAATCTCTGTTATCTTAAATTATATGTTTATCTCTGTAAAGCTGCTTTGAAACAATCCATTGTTAAAAACGCTATATAAATGAAGATGACTTGACTTGACTAACAAAGCTTCACTAATGTGTGAATGTACAGCTTTATCCTTCTGTCACTTCTGTTCGCTCTCTAACAAATATCCGTTCAGATACTGGTTCATAATGAAGGGAAGTCTAAGATGTGTGTTATTGATTTCTTATTCAAATATCTAAACTGAAGTCAGTACTAAATATCTGTAAATATTTTAGTGAAGAATGCTGAACTATAAAAGTCAGCAACGCTATCTGTGCAGTTTTATATTTTACTAACCCTGATGGAGTCTCACTCACTCTCATACATTCTGTGCCTGAAGGAAGTGTGTGCTGTTGCTAGGAGCTGCGCTAGTGCTCGTGCGTGTATGTGTGTGTGTCACGCTTCATTTTTACTTTCAGCATCCATTTTATTCATCTAATGCCATTGGCTGCATATAAAGTGATCGGCCGTCGTATGATCAACACAGATCATATTGGCTGTAAGTTTAATATATGCATATTCTATTTTCCAAATACAAATGCAGCGATTTTAAACAGTCTGGCAATCATTCCAAATCACAGATGTCACAATTTCAGGCTACAAGATTTCATAAATTCATTCTAGAAAATCATTGTAGGCCTATCTGAGAGTTCATGCCCGTCTTTTTTACATCGAGTTCATGGACTTTATTTGTCCATGAACTCGATGAAATTTGAATGTCCTCCAACATCATCCTGAAGTCTTTCCAAGTTGATCGGACATGAACATGACCATTCAGGAGAATCTGGTGTGTGTGGTGTGTGTGTGTGTGTGTGTGCGCGCGCGTGTGTCTGTCTGTCTGTAATTTTTAGGCTTTCACAGCTGTTTGTTCAGGTACTGTAACCATTTACTGTCCCAATTCAGAATTTATATAAAAACACACTGTTCTTCCTCCATTCTTAAAAAAGCAATAACTTAATTTCCATTTGGTGAAAAGTTTTGCATGCAGTTTTTATGTTGCTGATCTTCTGCATTTGTTTTTAACTATAAGTATAAACACACATAATGAAACGTCACACCATTAAAACAGAGAGAGCAGATGGACACCGTAAATACAATGAATGATTTTTTTAAATGGTTAATATATTGTAGTTGTGCATGAATTTATATAATTCTACAGATTTTAGAAAAATCCCATTTGTCAGTCTGTGACGCTGTTCACGTTGTAAACACAGTCAGCGCTTCCAACTGACATCAAAATATCTTAATTTGTGTTCCGAAGATGTCTCACGGGTTTGGAAGGACATTAGGGTTCAAAAATAATGACAGAATTTTCATTTTTTGTGTGTGAACAAATGCTTTAAGAAACATCTTGTAATAATAGTTGTTCGATCGTGAAGTTTCCTTTATCTGTTACACCTTCAGTTTCATGGGTAATAGATGTGAAATTATCAAATCACATCATGAACAGATCTGATAAAAATAGCTCTTCACAGTTGAAGATTCCGGAGCTTGTAAATCAGACCATCAGAAATCGATTTTAATTCTGTGAAATATAAGTTTCTTCTAAATGAGTCCCCTCAAGAAAAAAGCTTGGTCAATTCACCACAATTAACCACATTGTCACAACTTCATTATGTTCAATCCACTTGAAATGGAAGTTAACAATACTTTGTGTTTTCCATCATCAGGAAACGGTGATTTTGCCCGTGAAACGAGACGTTCGTGTTTTCTGTGGCGGACGGAGTTTCTGCTGCTCACCGACTGATGAAACTGAGGAAAAGAGTCACGTCACATTGAGGATGAGAACCCGGACGCGCGCCGTCATCATCTCACACTGAACACGTGTTGCCGCAGGTCGGTAACCATGATCATTTATCATCTTCAACATCATTCAAAACTAACAAAGTTAAGGGAGTTTTAGCATGTAGTGGAAATACAATTAAACAAACCATGTGTACTACAGATCTTTGGCTTGAGATGCTGTTTTAAAAGATGGAAACAAATAAATTTTTTTTGAATTAATGTTTTTTTTATTCCAATTACTGTCATAGAAATACTGTCTAACTCTAAAATAAAATAAAATAAAAAACAACAAATGAATAAATCACTGACCATCAAGTGCGTTTACCAGGTTAGTTCCATTGACTGAGCTGATTGTTATATACTTCAAAATCATAAAAAACATTGTACAAAAATTTTTATATTTGAGACCAGCATGAGCTGCTTACAAAATATAACATCCATGCACACAAAAGGTGAATGACAGTTCTTCAAATTCATATACTGTATTTAGATTTCCTTTCATAAACAAATTTACTATGAACAGAACGTAGAACTACCCAGTCTATGATGATGCTAGACCCATGAACCGGTCATAAAGTCTTCATCATGTAGCTCAAAGAACATGGTACCAAAAGAAACGCATGGAACTAAAATCCACTAGAACAAAAACAATCGAGTGAAAAGTACAAATATTCTGAATAAAGAAAAACTGTACAAAGCAGGAATGGAATTAATAGCTAAAACCTAAAAAATAACCAGCAACTGAACTAAAAAAAACTAGTAAGACGAACTGACTCAACCCTTTTGGAGATGAAACTGTTGAGAGAGACACGGAGTGAAGCTCTGGAAGGCAAACAAAATCAACATTTCACATGCATGATATTGCACCAATCCCGCCTCATGCTTGGGGGTTTCCAACATTATCAGTTGCAACGGTTTGTTTGGAGAGTGGAAGAGGTTACGAACACAAGCGGATCTGGTACACGGTATTCTCTAGACTGGATCTTTTTCCATGTAAATCCAATGGAATGAGTTTGAGCACAGAGGCAAAATCATTTAACACACACTGGTCTTGTAATCTGTGTCGAACATCTCACTTTACGAGACTGTAGAAAAAGGTGAAACAAGATGCAAACTCATGCTTTGGTCAGAAATTCTGTTCCCCAGTTAGTAGCTTTTTCCTGTAATGCACATGCAGGTCAATAAACCAGCGGAACCCAACGCCTGGTTTCGGCTGCGCGACATCGAGCCGCTGGTAAAGCATCGGTTCTGAAGCGTCTCTCACAGCAGAGTTAGTACAGAAGACAAGAGAGTCAGCGCTAGTTCAGAAGACGAGAGTCAGCGCTAGTTTAGAAGACGAGAGAGTCAGCGCAAGTTCAGAAGACGAGAGTCAGCGCTAGTTCAGAAGACGAGAGAGTCAGCGCTAGTTCAGAAGACGAGAGTCAGCGCTAGTTCAGAAGACAAGAGAGTCATCGCTAGTTCAGAAGACAAGAGTCAGCGCTAGTACAGAAGACAACAGAGTCAGCGCTAGTTCAGAAGACAAGAGAGTCAGCGCTAGTTCAGAAGACAAGAGAGTCAACGCTAGTTCAGAAGACAAGAGTCAGCGCTAGTTCAGAAGACGAGAGTCAGCGCTAGTTCAGAAGACAAGAGAGTCATCGCTAGTTCAGAAGACAAGAGAGTCAGCGCTAGTTCAGAAGACAAGAGAGTCAGCGCTAGTTCAGAAGACGAGAGTCAGCGCTAGTTCAGAAGACGAGAGTCAGCGCTAGTTCAGAAGACAAGAGAGTCATCGCTAGTTCAGAAGACAAGAGAGTCATCGCTAGTTCAGAAGACAAGAGAGTCAGCGCTAGTTCAGAAGACAAGAGAGTCAGCGCTAGTACAGAAGACAAGAGTCAGCGCTAGTACAGAAGACAACAGAGTCAGCGCTAGTTCAGAAGACAAGAGAGTCATCGCTAGTTCAGAAGACAAGAGTCAGCGCTAGTACAGAAGACAACAGAGTCAGCGCTAGTTCAGAAGACAAGAGAGTCAGCACTAGTTCAGAAGACAAGAGAGTCAGCGCTAGTTCAGAAGACAAGAGAGTCAGCGCTAGTTCAGAAGACAAGAGAGTCAGCGCTAGTTCAGAAGACAAGAGAGTCATCGCTAGTTCAGAAGACAAGAGAGTCAGCGCTAGTTCAGAAGACAAGAGAGTCAGCGCTAGTTCAGAAGACAAGAGAGTCAGCGCTAGTTCAGAAGACGAGAGTCAGCGCTAGTTCAGAAGACAAGAGAGTCAGCGCTAGTTCAGAAGACAAGAGAGTCAGCGCTAGTTCAGAAGACAAGAGAGTCAGCGCTAGTTCAGAGGACAAGAGAGTCAGCGCTAGTACAGAAGACAAGAGAGTCAGCGCTAGTTCAGAAGAAAAGAGAGTCAACGCTAGTTCAGAAGACAAGAGAGTCAGCGCTAGTTCAGAAGACAAGAGAGTCAACGCTAGTTCAGAAGACAAGAGAGTCAGCGCTAGTTCAGAAGACGAGAGTCAGCGCTAGTTCAGAAGACAAGAGAGTCATCGCTAGTTCAGAAGACAAGAGAGTCAGCGCTAGTTCAGAAGACAAGAGAGTCAGCGCTAGTTCAGAAGACAAGAGAGTCAGCGCTAGTTCAGAGGACAAGAGAGTCAGCGCTAGTACAGAAGACAAGAGAGTCAGCGCTAGTTCAGAAGACAAGAGAGTCAGCGCTAGTTCAGAAGACAAGAGAGTCAGCGCTAGTTCAGAAGACAAGAGAGTCAGCACTAGTTCAGAAGACAAGAGAGTCAGCGCTAGTTCAGAAGACAAGAGAGTCAGCACTAGTTCAGAAGACAAGAGAGTCAGCGCTAGTTCAGAAGACAAGAGAGTCAGCGCTAGTACAGAAGACGAGAGAGTCAGCACTAGTTCAGAAGACAAGAGAGTCAGCGCTAGTACAGAAGACAAGAGAGTCAGCACTAGTTCAGAAGACAAGAGAGTCAGCGCTAGTACAGAAGACAAGAGAGTCAGCACTAGTTCAGAAGACAAGAGAGTCAGCGCTAGTACAGAAGACAAGAGAGTCAGCACTAGTTCAGAAGACAAGAGAGTCAGCGCTAGACGACTGAAGCTAGGAACCGCTGTCCAAGTAAACATGCTGAAAAGTGTTCTCTTCTCCAAACCCACTGGAACTGTGGGTAATGTGTTTGTGACTTCACTGACTTAAGGCAAACTTCCTCAGAATTCATTCGTATCTCCACGCGGTCGTAAAGGCTCGCTCGCTAGTGTCCCGCTCAACAACAGCGGGTTCCAGAGGCTGTGTGGTTCATCGGACCCTCGATCTGCTGGCTGATCCAAACGGCCCTCTACATCTGTGACATCTCAAGCCAATAAGACAGAAATCTCCAAAAACAAACATTCTCAAGTGACTTGAGCTTGAAGGCGTTGCATTGGGGCCACAGCTAGCAAGCTACAGCGCTAACAGGGTGAGTTAGCCGTTGTGCCCTGACTCTCTCAGCGAGAGAACCACACGAGCTCGAGGTCAAACTCTCGTCTCTACATCGGCGGCTCCTCTTCCATGGGCTCGTCCTCCGCTCTGAGCAGAAACACAACAGACGGTGTGAGAAGGAGAAAGATGAAGAATAAAGGAGAGGGAGAAAGAAGATGAAGAATAAAGGAGAGGGAGAAAGAAGATGAAGAATAAAGGAGAGGGAGAAAGATGAAGAATAAAGGAGAGGGAGAAAGAAGATGAAGAATAAAGGAGAGGGAGAAAGAAGATGAAGAATAAAGGAGAGGGAGAAAGAAGATGAAGATTAAAGGAGAGGGAGAAAGAAGATGAAGAATAAAGGAGAGGGAGAAAGAAGATGAAGAATAAAGGAGAGGGAGAAAGAAGATGAAGAAGAAAGGAGAGGGAGAAAGAAGATGAAGATTAAAGGAGAGGGAGAAAGAAGATGAAGATTAAAGGAGAGGGAGAAAGAAGATGAAGAAGAAAGGAGAGGGAGGAAGAAGATGAAGAATAAAGGAGAGGGAGAAAGAAGATGAAGAATAAAGGAGAGGGAGAAAGAAGATGAAGATTAAAGGAGAGGGAGAAAGAAGATGAAGATTAAAGGAGAGGGAGAAAGAAGATGAAGAAGAAAGGAGAGGGAGAAAGAAGATGAAGAAGAAAGGAGAGGGAGGAAGAAGATGAAGAATAAAGGAGAGGGAGAAAGAAGATGAAGAATAAAGGAGAGGGAGAGAGAGGGAGAGAGAAGATGAAGAATAAAGGAGAGGGAGAGAGAAGATGAAGAATAAAGGAGAGGGAGAAAGAAGATGAAGATTAAAGGAGAGGGAGAAAGAAGATGAAGAAGAAAGGAGAGGGAGAAAGAAGATGAAGAAGAAAGGAGAGGGAGAAAGAAGATGAAGAAGAAAGGAGAGGGAGGAAGAAGATGAAGAATAAAGGAGAGGGAGGAAGAAGATGAAGAATAAAGGAGAGGGAGAAAGAAGATGAAGAAGAAAGGAGAGGGAGAAAGAAGATGAAGAAGAAAGGAGAGGGAGAAAGAAGATGAAGAAGAAAGGAGAGGGAGGAAGAAGATGAAGAATAAAGGAGAGGGAGAAAGAAGATGAAGAATAAAGGAGAGGGAGAAAGAAGATGAAGAATAAAGGAGAGGGAGAGAGAGGGAGAGAGAAGATGAAGAATAAAGGAGAGGGAGAAAGAAGATGAAGAATAAAGGAGAGGGAGAGAGAGGGAGAGAGAAGATGAAGAATAAAGGAGAGGGAGAAAGAAGATGAAGAAGAAAGGAGAAGGAGGAAGAAGATGAAGAATAAAGGAGAGGGAGAAAGAAGATGAAGAATAAAGGAGAGGGAGAAAGAAGATGAAGAATAAAGGAGAGGGAGGAAGAAGATGAAGAACAAAGGAGAGGGAGAAAGAAGATGAAGAATAAAGGAGAGGGAGAGAGAAGATGAAGAATAAAGGAGAGGGAGAAAGAAGATGAAGATTAAAGGAGAGGGAGAAAGAAGATGAAGAAGAAAGGAGAGGGAGGAAGAAGATGAAGAACAAAGGAGAGGGAGAAAGAAGATGAAGAATAAAGGAGAGGGAGAAAGAAGATGAAGAATAAAGGAGAGGGAGAGAGAGGGAGAGAGAAGATGAAGAATAAAGGAGAGGGAGAAAGAAGATGAAGATTAAAGGAGAGGGAGAAAGAAGATGAAGAATAAAGGAGAGGGAGAAAGAAGATGAAGAAGAAAGGAGAGGGAGAAAGAAGATGAAGAAGAAAGGAGAGGGAGGAAGAAGATGAAGAATAAAGGAGAGGGAGAAAGAAGATGAAGAATAAAGGAGAGGGAGAAAGAAGATGAAGAATAAAGGAGAGGGAGGAAGAAGATGAAGAATAAAGGAGAGGGAGAAAGAAGATGAAGAATAAAGGAGAGGGAGGAAGAAGATGAAGAATAAAGGAGAGGGAGAGAGAGGGAGAGAGAAGATGAAGAAGAAAGGAGAGGGAGGAAGAAGATGAAGAATAAAGGAGAGGGAGAAAGAAGATGAAGAATAAAGGAGAGGGAGAAAGAAGATGAAGAATAAAGGAGAGGGAGGAAGAAGATGAAGAACAAAGGAGAGGGAGAAAGAAGATGAAGAATAAAGGAGAGGGAGAGAGAAGATGAAGAATAAAGGAGAGGGAGAAAGAAGATGAAGAATAAAGGAGAGGGAGGAAGAAGATGAAGAATAAAGGAGAGGGAGAAAGAAGATGAAGAATAAAGGAGAGGGAGAAAGAAGATGAAGAATAAAGGAGAGGGAGAAAGAAGATGAAGATTAAAGGAGAGGGAGAAAGAAGATGAAGAAGAAAGGAGAGGGAGGAAGAAGATGAAGAACAAAGGAGAGGGAGAAAGAAGATGAAGAATAAAGGAGAGGGAGAAAGAAGATGAAGAATAAAGGAGAGGGAGAGAGAGGGAGAGAGAAGATGAAGAATAAAGGAGAGGGAGAGAGAAGATGAAGAATAAAGGAGGGGAAACACTTGTACCTTTTCTCCCTGGCCGCCACAGATAGAGAAGCCATTGCCGTCACCGCCTCGTTCTCTTCAGAGTCGCCTCTCTGAGCCTCTAGCAGAGACAGACCGACTCCTGACGCCGAGCGCTGGACACACCTCCAGTACTGACCTACACACACACACACACACACACACACATCCATCAACCGTACGGGTCGTTCCAGCGTCAGTCCAGCTCTACTGACCGCAGGCGTGGCGTCAGCGACGGTTAAAAGGGATAGTTGATCTAGCGATGCGTTCGTGTAAGAAAAATATCCATATTTAAAACTTTATCAACTAAAATAACAAGCTTCCGGCAGACGGCGGTACACACGTGACACGTGTGATGTAGATGTAGGAGTAGCGTAAGCTTTGAGCCTCGCGCGGTTCAGACACACAGGGCGGGGCGACAAACTCAAGCTCCTCCCTCATTTCTCTTTAAAAATTCTAGTTTTAGACTTCTAATTCGTGACTGATGTTTTGTTTCGCTCGATCGTCTGCGCTTCCGCATTCGTCATTATGTCATGCGTCGGGTCAAGTGTTACTCTTTCACAGTAAATCGATGCGTACATTCGTCTGTCGGAAGCTAGTTATTTTAGTCGATAAAGTTTTAAATACATATATTTTTCTTACACAAACGCATCGCTTCACTTCAGAAGGCCTTTATTAACTCCCCGGAGTCTGTGGATCACTTTAATGATGGAGAGATGCTCTTTAGTGATGAATAGATGCACCTCTATGATGGATAGATGCACATCTGTGATGGATAGATGCACGTCTATGATGGACAGATGCACTTCTATGATGGATAGATGCACATCTATGATGGATAGATGCACGTCTATGATGGATAGATGCACTTTTATGATGGACAGATGCACTTTTATGATGGATAGATGCACTTTTATGATGGATAGATGCACTTCTATGATGGAGAGATGCACTTCTATGATGGACAGATGCACTTTTATGATGGATAGATGCACATCTGTGACGGATAGATGCACTTTTATGATGGATAGATGCACTTCTATGATGGAGAGATGCACTTCTATGATGGACAGATGCACTTTTATGATGGATAGATGCACGTCTATGATGGATAGATGCACTTCTATGATGGATAGATGCACATCTGTGATGGATAGATGCACGTCTATGATGGACAGATGCACTTCTATGATGGATAGATGCACATCTATGATGGATAGATGCACATCTGTGATGGATAGATGCACGTCTATGATGGACAGATGCACATCTATGATGGATAGATGCACTTTTATGATGGATAGATGCACTTATGATGGATAGATGCACTTTTATGATGGACAGATGCACTTTTATAATGGACAGATGCACTTTTATGATGGACAGATGCACTTTTATGATGGATAGATGCACTTTTATGATGGATAGATGCACTTATGATGGATAGATGCACTTCTATGATGGAGAGATGCAGTTTTATGATGGACATATGCACTTTTATGATGGATAGATGCACTTCTATGATGGAGAGATGCAGTTTTATGATGGACATATGCACTTTTATGATGGATAGATGCACTTCTATGATGGAGAGATGCAGTTTTATGATGGACATATGCACTTTTATGATGGATAGATGCACTTTTATGATGGATAGATGCATATCTGTGATGGATAGATGCACATCTGTGACGGATAGGTGCACTTCTATGATGGATAGATGCACTTTTATGATGGATAGATGCACATCTATGATGGATAGATGCACTTTTATGATGGATAGATGCACATCTATGATGGATAGATGCACTTTTATGATGGATAGATGCACTTTTATGATGGACAGATGCACTTTTATGATGGATAGATGCACATCTGTGACGGATAGATGCACTTCTATGATGGATAGATGCACTTTTATGATGGATAGATGCACTTTTATGATGGATAGATATGATGGATAGATGCACTTCTATGATGGATAGATGCACTTCTATGATGGACAGATGCACTTCTATGATGGACAGATGCACTTTTATGATGGATAGATGCACATCTGTGACGGATAGATGCACTTCTATGATGGATAGATGCACTTTTATGATGGATAGATGCACTTTTATGATGGATAGATGCACTTTTATGATGGACAGATGCACTTTTATGATGGATAGATGCACATCTGTGACGGATAGATGCACTTCTATGATGGATAGATGCACTTTTATGATGGATAGATGCACTTTTATGATGGATAGATGCACTTCTATGATGGATAGATGCACTTCTATGATGTACAGATGCACTTCTATGATGGACAGATGCACTTTTATGATGGATAGATGCACATCTGTGACGGATAGATGCACTTCTATGATGGATAGATGCACTTTTATGATGGATACCGTAAAACTTCAAATAATAGCCGAGTCCCAAATAGACGCCTGTCTCTTTTACACGCCTGGTGTGGCTGCAGGTTTGGGTAAATAAAGGCCGGTCTCAAATAGAGGCCGGGTCTGTTTTTTAGTTTCGGGTTGTATTTAATCCTCTAAAACCGTCAGATCGTCCGCTTTTTCGCGGCCGCCAAAGCAATTTTTTGTCCCTCCAAAGCTTTTTTTGATCGATGAGTGATGTAGAATAGAATGACTGCTGCGCTTGACAGGGCGCGTTACGAGCAGAGAGAGAGAGAGAGAGAGAGAGAGAGAGAGAGAGCGCGCCCCGGCCGCGCGCGCGCACTCTCACATCTTCAAACAACACGAGCGCTGTCTTGCTCTCTCTCCCTCGCGCATATTAATCAAAATCAATTGACGACGCGACAGTAAAAGGTTGGAAGACCGCAGTTTAACGTGGAGCATTTGGAGATTTTTATAGATTAGAGACATACACTCAATGACCAACATCTCAACACTAAATTATAAAGGCCTGACTCATATAGACGCCTGTCTCAAATACAAGCCGGTGCAATTCGACGGTTTGGGAAAATAAAAGCCCGGGCTACTATTTGAAGTTTTACGGTAGATGCACGTCTATGATGGATAGATGCACTTTTATGATGGATAGATGCACTTTTATGATGGACAGATGCACTTTTATGATGGATAGATGCACATCTGTGACGGATAGATGCACTTCTATGATGGATAGATGCACTTTTATGATGGATAGATGCACTTTTATGATGGATAGATGCACGTCTATGATGGATAGATGCACTTCTATGATGGATAGATGCACTTCTATGATGGACAGATGCACTTCTATGATGGACAGATGCACTTTTATGATGGATAGATGCACATCTGTGACGGATAGATGCACTTCTATGATGGATAGATGCACTTTTATGATGGATAGATGCACTTTTATGATGGATAGATGCACTTTTATGAAGGATAGATGCACATCTATGATGGATAGATGCACTTTTATGATGGATAGATGCACTTTTATGATGGATAGATGCACTTTTATGATGGACAGATGCACTTTTATGATGGATAGATGAACATCTATGATGGACAGATGCACTTTTATTATGGATAGATGCACATCTATGATAGATAGATGCACTTTTATGATGGATAGATGCACTTTTATGATGGATAGATGCACTTTTATGATGGACAGATGCACTTTTATGATGGATAGATGCACTTTTATGATGGATAGATGCACTTTTATGATGGAAAGATGCACATCTATGATGGATAGATGCACTTTTATGAAGGATAGATGCACATCTATGATGGATAGATGCACTTTTATGATGGACAGATGCACTTTTATGATGGATAGATGCACTTTTATGATGGATAGATGCACTTTTATGATGGACAGATGCACTTTTATGATGGATAGATGCACATCTATGATGGATAGATGCACTTTTATGATGGATAGATGCACATCTATGATGGATAGATGCACTTTTATGATGGATAGATGCACATCTATGATGAATATTCTGGAGGTGTTACAAGCAGCTCATCATCGTGTCAAAGCGCTTGTATATAATCGTTAGCATTAATGTCATTGTCATCTGAGCTGTTCGAACACAATGACACATAAACTGTCATCGATCTGGTGTTTTTCTCAACATTAACCGTCGTTCTTGTTCTTGACGAATTATGCAAAGGTTAACAAGTTAAGTTTTAGCTTTGCTCTGTTCCTGTAGCTAAAAGTGATGCAGTCAAGAGGTCAAACTGCCCTGTAGACTTCTATTGTAAGTACATTAATGTACAGATGATATTTGACACCGAGATGAAGATGGATCAGACATTAGACAGAAGTAAATGATTAATTGTGAAGACTTGAGACTCACTGTGAGTTTCCAGGACTTTCTCTATGGATCTGACGGCGTTCTCGTTGGGTCTCTGCTTCAGGACGTCTGCAGGAAACGGCTCTAGCTGTTCAACACACACACAAACACCTGATCAAAAACACAAATCTGCCTGTAACAAGAATCTGCCTCATGCAAATGAAAACTTACAATGCAAAGGATGATGGGTAATCAGTACCTCTATTCCCAGGAGCGCTGAGACGCAGGCCTCTGACGCGTCACAAATGGCCCTGAGGTCGTGACCCCCCTCCAGCGCCAGGACCACGCGACCCCCGGCCAATCCCATCAGCTGCTGGGTCAGGTGACCTAGACCTGGAGCAAAGCGATGTTGGCTTTTACTGAAACGGCCAGATGATGAATATAGCAGTAAGGGTTAGCAGCGCTTACATCTGGAGGAGAGTGTGTATCCTCCCAGCGGCGGCGGGTGACCCTCCACTGCGTCAAACCCTGCAGACACCAGCACCAGATCCGGAGCGAACTCACCCGCGATCGGCATCACCACCGTCCTGACACACACACACACACACACACTCATGAGCAAACTCACCCGCGATCGGCATCACCACCGTCCTGACACACACACACACACTCATGAGAAAACTCACCCGCGATCGGCATCACCACCGTCCTGACACACACACACACACTCATGAGAAAACTCACCCGCGATCGGCATCACCACCGTCCTGACACACACACACACACACACACACACACACACACACTCATGAGCAAACTCACCCGCGATCGGCATCACCACCGTCCTGACACACACACACACACACACACACACTCATGAGCAAACTCACCCGCGATCGGCATCACCACCGTCCTGACACACACACACACACTCATGAGAAAACTCACCCGCGATCGGCATCACCACCGTCCTGACACACACACACACACACACACACACTCATGAGCAAACTCACCCGCGATCGGCATCACCACCGTCCTGATACACACACACACACTCATGTCATGAGCAAACTCACCCGCGATCGGCATCACCACCGTCCTGATACACACACACACACTCATGTCATGAGCAAACTCACCCGCGATTGGCATCACTACCGTCCTGACACACACAGACACACACACACACTCATGACCAAACTCACCCGCGATCGGCATCACCACCGTCCTGACACACACACACTCATGAGCGAACTCACTCGCGATCGGCATCACCACCGTCCTGACACACACACACACACTGATGAGCGAACTCATCCGCGATCGGCATCACCACCGTCCTGGCACACACACACTCACGAGCGGCATCACCACCGTCCTGACACACACACACACACTCATGAGCGAACTCATCCGCGATCGGCATCACCACCGTCCTAACACACACACACACACACACACTCATGAGCAAACTCACCCGCGATCGGCATCACCACCGTCCTGACACACACACACACACACACATACTCATGAGCAGAGCGTACTCACTAGTGATCGGCATCCACTGTGTGTGTGTGTGTGTGTGTGTGTGTGTGAGAGAGAGAGAGAGAGAGAGAGAGAGAGAGAGTGTGAAAGAGAGAATGTGCGTGTGAGTTCTCATGTACTTGTACTGTGTGTATCCTGAACTCTTAATCTTCTTCATCACATCAGTTCATCATGGATCAGATGTTTCTGAGTTATGCGGGTGAAGAGTGTGTGTGATGAAGACTCTGGTACCTGAATGCAGTGAGATATTCAGCTTCTCCCATTGGCGGCTCCAGGCCTCCAGTAAGAGCGTGTGCGTGTGTGTGTGTGTGTGTGTGTGTGTGTGTGTGAGAGAGACTCTGGTACCTGAATGCAGTGAGATATTCAGCGTCTCCCATCGGCGGCTCCAGGCCTCAGTAAGAGAGTGTGTGTGTGTGTGAGTGAGAGAGAGAGAGTGTGTGTGTGTGTGTGTGTGTGTGTGTGTGATGAAGACTCTGGTACCTGAATGCAGTGAGATATTCAGCGTCTCCCATCGGCGGCTCCAGGCCTCCAGTAAACGCCACATTTACATTGAAACCGACTCCCGCTCCACTTCCCACCTGTAGAGGGCGGAGTGAGAAATACACGAGAGAAAACCCTTCCGAAAATCCACTGGCTCATATAAACACACACACACACACACACACACACACACACACACACACAGTCTACCTCTTCGGGAGCGCCGCTGCCCGGGAAGAAGTTCCCGTCGTCGTAGCGATGAAGCGAGATGTAGAGAACGCTGGGGTCGTCGTAGAACGCTTGCTGAGTCCCGTTGCCATGGTGAACGTCCTGATGGAGTTTAACAAGAAATATTCAATGTTAAACACAGAGAAAAGAAAATATTATTTTAGTGCCAGGTAATTTTTTTAAATGAACTCACCCAATCAACAATCAGAATTTTGCTGACGTTGAGTCTTTGCTGTAGGAGTTTCACTGCTATGGCAACAGAGTTAAAGTAACAGAAGCCCCTGTAATTGGACGAGAGCACCAACGTTATTGCCATGAAGGAAGGAAGACAGAAAGAGACACACACACACAGTCTCTCACATTGGTGTGCTTTCCTCTGCATGATGTCCTGGAGGCCGGACCACCGCAAACCCGTTCTGCAGAGAGGGAGAAACACTCTTCGTAAAACGCATAACACACACACACACACACAGAAGAGAGAGAGAAAGACAGTGGCAGACGCTCTCCTGAGGCCACACACACACACACCTTCAGCTCTCCTGAGACCACACACACCTTCAGCTCTCCTGAGGCCACACACACACACACCTTCAGCTCTCCTGAGGCCACACACACACACACACACCTTCAGCTCTCCTGAGACCACACACACCTTCAGCTCTCCTGAGGCCACACACACACACACCTTCAGCTCTCCTGAGGCCACACACACACCTTCAGCTCTCCTGAGGCCACACACACACACCTTCAGCTCTCCTGAGGCCACACACACACCTTCAGCTCTCCTGAGACCACACACCTTCAGCTCTCCTGAGGCCACACACACACACACCTTCAGCTCTCCTGAGGCCACACACACACACACCTTCAGCTCTCCTGAGGCCACACACACACACACACACACACCTTCAGCTCTCCTGAGGCCACACACACACACACCTTCAGCTCTCCTGAGGCCACACACACACACACCTTCAGCTCTCCTGAGGCCACACACACACCTTCAGCTCTCCTGAGGCCACACACACACACCTTCAGCTCTCTTTGAGACCACACACACCTTCAGCTCTCCTGAGGCCACACACACACACCTTCAGCTCTCCTGAGGCCACACACACACCTTCAGCTCTCCTGAGACCACACACACACACCTTCAGCTCTCCTGAGGCCACACACACACACCTTCAGCTCTCCTGAGGCCACACACACACCTTCAGCTCTCCTGAGACCACACACACCTTCAGCTCTCCTGAGGCCACACACACACACCTTCAGCTCTCCTGAGACCACACACACCTTCAGCTCTCCTGAGGCCACACACACACACCTTCAGCTCTCCTGAGGCCACACACACACCTTCAGCTCTCCTGAGGCCACACACACACACCTTCAGCTCTCCTGAGACCACACACACCTTCAGCTCTCCTGAGGCCACACACACACACACACCTTCAGCTCT
Source organism: Tiaroga cobitis (assembly GCA_030578255.1). NCBI lineage: Eukaryota > Metazoa > Chordata > Actinopteri > Cypriniformes > Leuciscidae > Tiaroga > Tiaroga cobitis. Next base: position 173,382 of record CM060596.1, on the reverse strand, counting down.
CCTGAGGCCACACACACACCTTCAGCTCTCCTGAGACCACACACACCTTCAGCTCTCCTGAGGCCACACACACACACCTTCAGCTCTCCTGAGACCACACACACCTTCAGCTCTCCTGAGGCCACACACACACACCTTCAGCTCTCCTGAGGCCACACACACACCTTCAGCTCTCCTGAGGCCACACACACACACCTTCAGCTCTCCTGAGACCACACACACCTTCAGCTCTCCTGAGGCCACACACACACACACACCTTCAGCTCTCCTGAGGCCACACACACACCTTCAGCTCTCCTGAGACCACACACACACACCTTCAGCTCTCCTGAGACCACACACACACACCTTCAGCTCTCCTGAGGCCACATACACACCTTCAGCTCTCCTGAGACCACACACACCTTCAGCTCTCCTGAGACCACACACACCTTCAGCTCTCCTGAGGCCACACACACACACACCTTCAGCTCTCCTGAGGCCACACACACACACACACCTTCAGCTCTCCTGAGGCCACACACACACACACACCTTCAGCTCTCCTGAGGCCACACACACACACCTTCAGCTCTCCTGAGGCCACACACACACACCTTCAGCTCTCCTGAGACCACACACACCTTCAGCTCTCCTGAGGCCACACACACACCTTCAGCTCTCCTGAGACCACACACACCTTCAGCTCTCCTGAGACCACACACACCTTCAGCTCTCCTGAGGCCACACACACACACACCTTCAGCTCTCCTGAGGCCACACACACACACACACCTTCAGCTCTCCTGAGGCCACTTTAAAGACGAGTTCGATCACAGAACCGGCAGCCAGACGCGCTGCGCTCGACGAGTGAACTTCATTCCACACGGTGTCACTGTCCACCTTCACACACCAGAAACACGCATAAACCCTCATTAGTGCTGCTCAAATGAAGAGATTCTGGAGACAGTGCTGGTTCAGTTTCTACTCACCCCGATCCCTCCACACGGCAACCGGACAAACATGGACATGACCGAACCTGAGGCAGGAGAGACTCGTCAGTGACAGATCTACAGATCTCAGACGCTTCGACTCTACGGATCTCAGACGCTTCGACTCCACGGATCTCAGACGCTTCGACTCTACGGATCTCAGACGCTTCGACTCTACGCATCTCAGACGCTTCGACTCCACGGATCTCAGACGCTTCGACTCCACGGATCTCAGACGCTTCGACTCTACGCATCTCAGACGCTTCGACTCTACGGATCTCAGACGCTTCGACTCTACGGATCTCAGACGCTTCGACTCTACGGATCTCAGACGTTTCGACTCTACGGATCTCAGACGCTTCGACTCCACGGATCTCAGACGCTTCGACTCTACGGATCTCAGACGCTTCGACTCTACGGATCTCAGACGCTTCGACTCTACGGATCTCAGACGCTTCGACTCTACGGATCTCAGACGCTTCGACTCTACGGATCTCAGACGCTTCGACTCTACGGATCTCAGACGCTTCGACTCTACGGATCTCAGACGCTTCGACTCTACGGATCTCAGACGCTTCGACTCCACGGATCTCAGACGCTTCGACTCCACGGATCTCAGACGCTTCGACTCTACGGATCTCAGACGCTTCGACTCCACGGATCTCAGACGCTTCGACTCCACGGATCTCAGACGCTTCGACTCTACGGATCTCAGACGCTTCGACTCTACGGATCTCAGACGCTTCGACTCCACGGATCTCAGACGCTTCGACTCTACGGATCTCAGACGCTTCGACTCTACGGATCTCAGACGCTTCGACTCCACGGATCTCAGACGCTTCGACTCTACGGATCTCAGACGCTTCGACTCTACGGATCTCAGACGCTTCGACTCTACGGATCTCAGACGTTTCGACTCTACGGATCTCAGACGCTTCGACTCCACGGATCTCAGACGCTTCGACTCTACGGATCTCAGACGCTTCGACTCTACGGATCTCAGACGCTTCGACTCTACGGATCTCAGACGCTTCGACTCTACGGATCTCAGACGCTTCGACTCTACGGATCTCAGACGCTTCGACTCTACGGATCTCAGACGCTTCGACTCTACGGATCTCAGACGCTTCGACTCTACGGATCTCAGACGCTTCGACTCCACGGATCTCAGACGCTTCGACTCCACGGATCTCAGACGCTTCGACTCCACGGATCTCAGACGCTTCGACTCCACGGATCTCAGACGCTTCGACTCCACGGATCTCAGACGCTTCGACTCCACGGATCTCAGACGCTTCGACTCTACGGATCTCAGACGCTTCGACTCTACGGATCTCAGACGCTTCGACTCTACGGATCTTAGACGCTTCGACTCCACGGATCTCAGACGCTTCGACTCCACGGATCTCAGACGCTTCGACTCTACGGATCTCAGACGCTTCGACTCTACGGATCTACAGATCTCAGTCTGTCGAGAACAGGAGGGAAACTCTTACTGTCCAGTTTCTGCCGGAGTGGGTTGATCCCATACAGCATGACATGAGCTTCAGTGTGAACCGTCTGCAGTTCCTCTAATGTGGCTTTTCTTCCACGGATACACTGGAAATAAAGGACAGAGAGATTCAGTAGAGCACGAGAGCACCACCTGCTGACGGTCATGAGAAGTGCACTGCAGCTCAGGGAAAATAATCCAACATGGTCAATAACACATTAAAACATTGTTCGAGTCAAACTGTAACAATGTCATAACCAGACGGGATGCAATAAACCAGATAAAAGTCATCTTTTCCAAGTTAATCAGAGTTTTTCCTGATAACATACAAAGTATGACAGTTATAAACTCAGCTACTTATTATGTGCTTTATTTAATGTTAAAAGTGTCTAATGTGAGTTTGAATACTGTTTGTATTATTGCTTAACACAATTTTCACGATTTCAATTCAATTCTCGGATTTGATTTCCATCTAGATTCAATATTGACTCATTTGGATAAATATTATCAAATATATTATATTATTATTATATTAATATTATTAAAGCCACAGTAGATAGTCTGCATTTTAATTTTTCTCAAGAAAAAATATATCTCACATAATGTTGTAAACATACAGAGAGAAATTAAATATAGTCCGGTTTTCATTATAATAACAATTATGTAATGACAAGTAAACATATATTAAAATATGTAATATAATGCACATATTTAGCTAAATACTCCTCTCTATAGCTATTTTTTCTAGTCAACTAACGTGCTGGTCATTAAATGGCTGTCCTGAGGTAAATGTAACGTTCTGTGACATAATTGTTCTCCTGCAGTTTTATTGACCTCTTTCCATGTTAAAAAACACTGATTCATCGATATTATGTATACCTTTCGGTAAGTTGTACTGTATCTATAAATAAAAAGTAACCGATGATTGGTTTACTTGGACTGAGGCGCAGCGATCTGTCACGTCACATTTACAAGAGCCAATACGGTATTTATTTTCTGAATTTCATAATAAAATGGACAGAACCTGAGAGCTGATATTTTTTTCATACCATAAGTAACCTGCTCTGTCTAGTCTGTCAGTGTCAGTGTCCTCTTTGCTCCACGATTTTTCTCTGCGTGCTAAAATAATGGATGTGTGGCGTGAGAGCGTGTGAAAAGTGTCAGTTGTGTGCGTCTCAAACTGAATGCGTGAGAGTTGGCAGCTCTGCTTTTAGAAGGGGGATAAATCGTCGGCAGCGTTCCCCCTTCCGCCATGCTGCTTCTCCATGTGGATTGTTTACATCAGAGTGCGCACGTGTTTTGCGCAGCATATACGCAGTGTTTTTTAAAGCGGTTGATGGAAAATAAGCTAATGTGCATTCTAAAAATCTAAATTCGGATCTATTATTTTTCACGGTATTTTGAAGTGCCCGCGATAACAATATCGTGCATATTCATTATCATGTCATGTGACGCAGGTGAGGTCATGTGACAAGTGTCGCAGTCGCACCTCACACTGGTTGCGCAGACCCGTCTCCTGCAGCCGAGACCAGATGCTCTGGATGCGTCCGGCGTGTTCGGGGTGTGTGTTGGTGTTTCCACACATGCACTGGTGCTTCTGCATTAGAGAGTCGTACACCAGACCTGAGGAAAATACACACACATGCAGAAACTTTCATTCAGAAGTTCAGCGATCTGAGTTCTGTTGTAAAGCGAGAAAGAGAGTCACCTGTGGTGAAGCGAGAGAGACACACCTGTGCTGAAACACGCACACGAGAAAGAGAGAGAGTGTCACCTGTGGTGAAGCGAGAGAGAGAGAGAAAGAGAGTCACCTGTGGTGAAGCGAGCGCTGGAAGCCTGGTCCTGTGCGCCGATGAAGCCGGCAGACGCCGGAGAGGATTGAGTTCTGGAGAGCGACCGGTGTCCCGGGAAACTCACCGACGCTCCCGACGCCTCCATCGACGCCTGGTAGTTCCTGAGCTGATGGATCCTCTGCTGCTCCAACAGATGGGCCTGCTGCTCACACACACACACACACACACACACACACACGGGTATGTGCACTGACAACAACCACAAGAGGGCGACAGAAACAGCAAACACATCTTCAGGTGTTTCTCTCACCTGTTTGAACGGCAGTTCCTGCTCCTCTGGGAGATCAGGAGATTCCTGTTTAATGGAGATATTCATGTGTGTTTCGGTCTGTGTGGCATCCAGTTGCTCTCGCAGCTCTTCTTCCGTCTCTTCCGGGTGACTCTGGTGCTGCCGATCACTCGGTTTACCCAACATCTAACACACACACACACACAAAGGCACAGGACAGATACATTAGTGTTTCACAGAAGACTGTTGCTGCTGAAACATACGAGTTTATAAGTCGTTCAGCAGATACTTTTTCTCCACAGTGACTTGCATTGCATTAAAGGTGCACATGTTATCGGTTCATGAATTCCTTGGGAATCAATCTCATGACCTTTTGTCTTGCCTGGCTAACAGAGCCAAACACCTGAAAACATGCAAGAAAACATGGTGAAAAAGTGGAAAACAGTTAAAAAGTAGAGTCTACTTTTTAACTGTTTTTCACCACCGCCAGGCAAGACAAACGCTCTTCATTCAGGATAGTGAGAAATGTCGTCTAATGTCGTCTAATTTCCTGCACATGAGCTTCAGACGGTGGTCCCTCCATACACGGTATCTGTCACAGAATGCTTTAAGCGGGAAACTCAGAAGTTTAAACCCAGCCCAGATAATCATCTGTCAAAGTACCACACGCTGGTAAAATATCTGATTCTAATCATGTGAACGGAACTGCAGAGATGGTGATAATCACAACCACCGACAGATTCCCATCAAGTGAGTCACTTAATACTGAACCTGTTACAGCCATTCAATCTGTGATGTAGGAAGAGGGTGAAGAGTCTCTGACCTTGTTGATGTGCATTTGCTGGAAGTGCTGCTTGTGTTTCTCCAGGAACTGCTGGTGCTGCTGCTGGACGACGAGCTGCTGGAGAGCCTGACCGCTCTGAGGAAGAGGAGGCTGACCGCTCTGAGGAAGAGGAGCCGACTGCGTGCGGCCCAGAGGACGGTGCTGCCGAAGCTTCTGCAGAGGAGACGTGGACATACCTGCGCAAACAAGCACACACACTCCTCGTGAACACACGCACACACACTCACGACAGTGACGCAGACATACAGTTGCAATCAAACATTTTCAACCCCCATTGCAAATCAGGTTTATTGGCAAAATTTACACACTTCCAGCTGTTTGCAATGATCAAACTAAAGTAATTGAAATAGCTCAACACTATAAATGTTTTAAGGGGTTTCCTCAAATTGAATGCAACTTTTAATGACTTCTGCAGTTTCAAAATTATTCAACCCCCCGAATAGAATCCCTCACAACAGCACAAATCTGCAAAGGTGTTGTCTCAGGTTGCATACAGTTCAGCATGTGTAGCTTGTGATGCTCTGCGGCTGATTTATATCCTCTGGCACTGGAAACCTGCAGCGTGTGGAAGGAGAGATGGTTCACTGAAGTATCAGGAGATCCAAGGAGAGAACATCATGCCGTCAGTCAGGAAGCTGGAGCTTGGACCTTTCAACAGGACAATGATCCCAAGCATACCTCAGATTCCAGCAAGGCATGGTTTCAGAAGAAGTTATGGATGTGGCCATGACATTCACATGACTTGAACCCCATGGAAAATCTCTGATGGGATTTGAAGAAGGCAGTTGCAGCACGCAAACCCAAAAATATTACTGAACTGGAGGCCATTGCACATGAGGAACAGGCTCAGGTTCCTCGGAAACGCTACCAGAAGCTGCTGTCTGGTTATACATCTTGTTTGCAGCATGTCAGAAGAACAAAAGGCTATTCTACCAAGTACTAAAGATGCTTGCCATGAAGGGGTTGAATAATTTTGAGACTGTGGAAGTCATTAAAAGTTGAATTTTCAGTTGAATTTGGGGAAACCACTCGAAACATTTGTTGTGTTGAGCTATTCCAATTACTTTTGTTAGATTTGTTCATTGCAAACAGCTGAAAGTCTGTCAATTTTGCCAATAAACCTGATTTGCAGTGGGGGTTGAATAATTTTGATTGCAACTGTACAGCACAGAACATACTCCTCGTGAACACGCACACTCACGAAGGCGACGCTGACATACCTGCGCAGAATACACTCCTTGTGAACACACGCACACACACTCTTTGTGAACACACGCACACACACTCACATCAGCTGGACTCTCGCTTCAACCGCAAGTATGCTAAACCACTTGACATTGAAACATCCGATCATTAATTGAGGATTCTGCGCAGACGTCACAGCTCTTCATGCGTGTCGGAGCTGGCAGCCGAAGCGGCTCTGAGAGGCTCACTGTTCATTCCGGCTCCCATTCAGGGGTTATTAGAGGCGTGTTCTTCTGGGGACGCGGCGCTGGCACACCGTGTTCCTCTCTGACCTCCTGCCGCAAGCCAGAACACTGATCTAATTAACCGGAGGGACCCCTGACCCGGACACGGTTACGGCCCGTTCACACACACCTCTCGGCTTACGCAGCGCTCTCGCAGCGGCCTGGGGAACACTCCGCCATCAGAGTCACAGATATGGTTCGTAACGGACTGCATCATCTTTACTAAACCAAACGTCAAACTCAAAGAGCTCTACTCACCTGCAGCTAAAGGACTCGGTGGGGCCAATTGCTCCAGGAGGACCATGTGCTGCAGCAGTGCATTGTGGGAGTTTGCAGTGTCTGAATTGCCCAGGAATGAGGGAAGGTGAGAGGCGCCCAGGAACGGAGAGCTTATGGGTAATCCAGTCACGGACAAGCGTTCACTGTCTGGCTGGGTAGACGTCACCTTTTTGAAGAAATTACAAAATGAAACACTATCTTTTCCTAAGCATCACATAATGAAGCAAAAGAAACACGAGCGCCGTACAAAACAGCCCAGATCTCAAACACACAGGTCTCAGATCGATCAGGACCATTTCTCACACTAATCAGATCAGAACCGCATTGGGAATATTCCTTTACTAATGTTAGAACTGCAGTTTAAGACTCTAATTAGTATGTTCATGTTCCAGTAAAAATATCTAACCATCTTTTAAAAACAAATCCACTTGAGAGGCAAATCGGACGACTTCAGAGCATCTGTCCCGAATTAAGTGCATTTTTCTAACCTACAGTAATGAAACTTTTCTAAAAGCACAAACATGGTAAGATTTATGCTTATAGAGCAAGAGAAAACTTTTTGCTAATTCTTTCTAGAAATATTCTGTGAAAATTCAGTTTTTATGTCAAGTAAATGTATCTCATAAGGATGTTAGGAAGGAAGCATATCACTAGTAGAAAACAAGACAAAATCAATGGATAATAGAGGATTTTTTGAATACTTACATTGTTGTTGGCGCTGGCGGGCAGACCCAGGGTTATGTTGGGTAACGAGGGAGACGTGTAGAGCGACAGCTGACTGACCGACGGCCTGAGAGACGACTGGAGAACATCACAGTTTAACCTTTCTGGCTGGTATTTATTCCAAAGTGACTTATAAAGGAACACAAGCACTGTCATAGAGCCAGCAGTATCATAGAGCGCAACACCAATTTTATCAGGAAGACAGACTAGGAAACAAGCTAGAGTGTGAAATGTAGAGAAAAGAGTGTGTAATAAGTTTTTAGTGTGTAAAGTTTTAGTGCGTAATAACCATGAGTTCACAAAAACAAATGTTCGTCTTTGTCCTCAGTGTTTTTTAGTCCTTATCCTCCAGCACTTTTGTGACATTTTATATGTCTCCCTGATTTAACTCTTCGCAAATTTATATAATCAGCATTCAGAGAGATTTTTGTGATCTGACACACACACACACACACACACTCTCACACACAAACTCACACACCCTCTCACACACACACTCACCTCGGTCGCGCTGGTGCCGTTCTCGCTCAGGTTAGTGTGTGAGCTGTTGTTTGGGGAACTGGGTCCTGAAGCAGGAGCGCTGCTACATGCTGAATCTACAGACCCACAGAAGAAGAGAGAGAGTTAGTGTGTGTGTGTGTGTGTGTGTGTGTGTGATCATGAGCTCGTCTCACACTTCACCTGTGGTCTCCAGAGAGCGCTTCTTGAGCGAGCCGATAGGACTGTCTTTGCGTCGCAGTAATGGACTACTTCTGCGCTCACACACTTTCTGCTTCAGACGAGAGCGCAGCTTCAGGTTCGGCTCCGACGCTAAAGACAACACAACTGCTTACACACACGCCTTGTAGCACACAACACAACTGCGTGCTTACACACACACACACACCTCGCTGCACACAACACAACTGCGTGCTTACACACACACCTTGCTGCACACAACACAACTGCTTACACACACACCTCGCTGCACACACACCTCGCTGCACACAACACAACTTACACACACACCTTGCGATCTGTCAACCACTCTGACATCTAAGGACAAGCTAGTAATACTAGAGAGAGAAACAGGAAGAAGCATCACAGAACAAACATCTGAAATAAGGAAATTACAGCACATACAGGGCAACATGACACATCAAGAACGAAATTATTTCAGTAAACAGTTTTGTATTATTATTTTTTTTATTTTTTGTACATTTTGCACATCAGAGGCGACGTTTCCTCTAAAGGGTTCTGATCCATTCATGACAACGGTCCCTCAAGACAAGATTCTCACTAAAACAGCCCTTATTTCTGTCACCTTGCAAAAGGACAGATGAAAACATGCAATAACATGAGGTGATAAACGTCTGTGATCTCTGAGCCCCAGGCGTCTCCTGCATCCACTTCACACACTGAGGAAGGAGTGTGTTGTATTGCATGAAGTACCTGTTTTGCGCAGTGGAAAGTCTTTGGAGTCGTAGACGCTCATGGCAGGATGACTGAAGGAACTCGAGGTTTGAGGAGGAGAGCTCTGATCTAAAGAACTGTGCTGAGTTTTCCTGAACACAGACAGACAGAGGAAACATGAACATGATGAACTGATACAGGTCACAGTTTCTTCAGCTTTAACATCACAGTAAAGATCAGCAGCCTGAATCACTGTAAATATACACAGTGAGTGAACAGGATCCTGACAGGTTCGCTGAACGCCAGCATCACATGATGAACCTCTACTGGGGAAGGTGCAAGACTGTGTGGATCTGATCTAGTTATCAGTGCTCACCCGTCAGGCCTGGTTAACGCTTTACCACTGATTGATGTGTTTTGATCAGTGTGAGCCTGAATAACTAACAGCGTAAGCATCAATAACTAAACCAGATGCTCTCCGATCAGAAGTTGTGTGTGTGTGTGTGTGTGTGTGTGTGTGTTTCTCAGCCGTACCAGTAGTGTGTGTTGCTGGGGATGCAGTGGTTGAGACTCTGCTGAGCGAGCGCTTTCTTTTTATTCAGAACAAACTCCTGCAGGCGCATCTTCACCTCAGTGCTGGCCACCGCACCTGGCGACAGCAAACACAGATTACCAAAGCCTGATCACTGTTTGGTTTAGATTTCAGTGTAATTGATGTCTGTTACTGGCATCAAATGGATTCTGGTAATCAGAGGTCCTTAGTGTAAATGGAGCGTGTGCGAGCGGAACTCACTCTCCTGCCCGCGCTCCTTGTTCTTCAGGAGCTGCAGCTTCTGCTCGCGCTGATGTTTCTCCAGCTCCTGCTCCAGCCGGTGATGCTCCATCTTCCTCTGGTGCTCCAGCAGCTCCTGCTGATGCTTCAGGGCCAGCAGATCCTGCTGATGCTGAGGAGAGTCACACACAGGACAATATCTGGCAGGAGTCAGGATCACACAGGACAATATCTGGCAGGTAACAGGGTCAAAGCCAGCAAACAGTGAATCATCACCAGCATTACTTCAGACTGAACCTGTGGTACTGACTCAAATGACTGTGCTAGAGTCACACACAATGATTGGCTTCAGTGATCAATGCACGGAAGTGTTTTAAAAAACGGGAGCAGGAGCGTTTGAAAGCACAAGCGGACCAGTCCTGCTCTCAAACGCTCCCGTGTGTGTCTGTGTAAGCGCTCGCTGAAGAGCGTCATTGATGTATATTTTATGTTTTTGAAGCGCTGATCATTGTAGCCAATCACAGACATATCCGATGAGCGCGTGAACACAACGGCCAATCAGAGGCGTTTATTAATCCACTCAACAGCGCTCAAAGTCAGTACTTTTTGACAACTCTACAGCAGATTATAATTATATTAAAACATCAGACTTTGCATGACCCAAGATCTGATCACATAAACATCAGCTGATAATCATCCCTATAATGCATGCAGGACTGTTGAGTTTGAAGTTTTTTGCATTGCTCCCTCATCTCTTCCTGCATGGATTCGCAATCCTCACCAACATCTGTCTCAACATCTGTCTCAATAGCAGCGAATCACAGCTGTGGGTCACTAACCCACTTCCCAACTCATCGAGCCAACAGAATCTGTGCGTCCACAGCGTTCAGCACAAGATTCAATTAATTTAACTGGACATTGGCCACATTTCCATTTCTTCGAGGGTGTTTTGTGGACAAGCTCCATCACCGGTGCAACAAACCTGTAGAAACAGGCATCTATATCATATGACTATATCTTCATCACATGAAGAGCTCTCAACGCCAGTGACTTCTGAGAACATTTCCTATCTTGTCCATGAACTCAACAGACATTCACACACTTCTGAGCTTTAAAGGGATAATTCACCCAAAAATGAAAATTAGCCCATGATTTACTCACCCTCAAGTCATCCTAGGTGTATATGACATTCTTCTTCAAGATGAATACAATAGGAGTTAAATTAAAAAATGTATTGGCTCTTCCAAGCTTTATAATGGCAGTGAATGGCCGTTTCTGTTTTGAAGTCCATAAAAGTGCATCTATCCATCATAAAAGTGCATCTATCCATCATAAAAGTGCATCTATCCATCATAAAAGTGCATCTATCCATGATAAAAGTACATCTATCCATCATAAAAGTGCATCTATCCATCATAAAAGTGCATCTGTCCATCATAAAAGTGCATCTATCCATCATAAAAGTGCATCTATCCATCATAAAAGTGCATCTGTCCATCATAAAAGTGCATCTGTCCATCATAAAAGTGCATCTGTCCATCATAAAAGTGCATATATCCATCATAAAAGTGCATATATCCATCATAAAAGTGCATCTGTCCATCATAAAAGTGCATCTGTCCATCATATTAAAAGTGCATCTATCCATCATAAAAGTGCATCTGTCCATCATAAAAGTGCATCTATCCGTCATAAAAGTGCATCTGTCCATCATAAAAGTGCATCTATCCATCATAAAAGTGCATCTATCATCATAAAAGTGCATCTATCCATCATAAAAGTGCATCTGTCCATCATAAAAGTGCATCTATCCATCATAAAAGTGCATCTATCCATCATAAAAGTGCATCTGTCCATCATAAAAGTGCATCTGTCCATCATAAAAGTGCATCTATCCATTATAAAAGTGCATCTGTCCATCATAAAAGTGCATCTGTCCATCATAAAAGTGCATCTGTCCATCATAAAAGTGCATATATCCATCATAAAAGTGCATCTGTCCATCATAAAAGTGCATCTGTCCATCATAAAAGTGCATCTGTCCATCATAAAAGTGCATCTGTCCATCATAAAAGTGCATATATCCATCATAAAAGTGTATATATCCATCATAAAAGTGCATCTATCCATCATAAAAGTGCATCTGTCCATCATAAAAGTGCATCTGTCCATCATAAAAGTGCATCTATCCGTCATAAAAGTGCATCTGTCCATCATAAAAGTGCATCTATCCATCATAAAAGTGCATCTATCATCATAAAAGTGCATCTATCCATCATAAAAGTGCATCTGTCCATCATAAAAGTGCATCTGTCCATCATAAAAGTGCATCTATCATCATAAAAGTGCATCTATCCATCATAAAAGTGCATCTGTCCATCATAAAAGTGCATCTATCCATCATAAAAGTGCATCTATCCATCATAAAAGTGCATCTGTCCATCATAAAAGTGCATCTGTCCATCATAAAAGTGCATCTATCCATCATAAAAGTGCATCTATCCATGATAAAAGTACATCTATCCATCATAAAAGTGCATCTATCCATCATAAAAGTGCATCTGTCCATCATAAAAGTGCATCTATCCATCATAAAAGTGCATCTATCCATCATAAAAGTGCATCTGTCCATCATAAAAGTGCATCTGTCCATCATAAAAGTGCATCTGTCCATCATAAAAGTGCATCTGTCCATCATAAAAGTGCATATATCCATCATAAAAGTGCATATATCCATCATAAAAGTGCATCTATCCATCATAAAAGTGCATCTGTCCATCATAAAAGTGCATCTGTCCATCATAAAAGTGCATCTATCCATCATAAAAGTGCATCTATCCATCATAAAAGTGCATCTGTCCATCATAAAAGTGCATCTATCCATCATAAAAGTGCATCTATCCATCATAAATGTGCTCGAAACGGCTCCTGAAGCGAAGTGATGTGTTTGTGTAAGGAAAATATGCATATTTAAAACTTTATCCACTAAAATACACTTCCGGCCGACTCTGTGTGCGGTTCAGACACACAGAGTACATCATTACGTTGTGCGTTGGGTCAAGTGTTACTCTTTCGCCGTAAATCGATGCGAAGATCGTCTGCCGGAAGCTAGTTATTTTAATGGATAAAGTTTTAAATATGGATATTTTTCTTACATGATTAAAAATATCCACATTTAAAGCTTTATACCATTAAAATAACTAGCTTCCGAAGTTCCGACAGATGGTCTATGCATCGATTTACGGCGAAAGAGTAACACTCTTGTGTAAACACACTCTCTCACACACACTCACACACACACACACACACACACACACACACACACACACACACTCACACACTCACACTCACACTCACACACACACACTCTGACCTGCATGTGCTCCTGTAGCTGAGCCTCGTGTTGGCGAGAGAGCTGGTCGTGCTGCCGCTGGAACTCTGCGATCAGGAGCTGTCGTTGGACCTGCTGCTTGTGTTTGAGCCCCAGAAGCTCCTGCTGAAGCTGCTGCTCACGACGACCCGAGTCCAGCGCCGGTTCCGGTTCCACACACAAGTCCATCGGGATAGCAGCCGGAGGAACCCGCACTGGCAGAGCAGAACTCAGCTCCACTGCAGAGAACAAGACAAACACACTGAGGAGACGAACGCTGGATCACAGAGAGACAGGCGACCAGTGGGAGCTAGAGCTCGTACCTCGACCTGCAGAACACACACACACACACACACACACACAGAGTGATCTCTAGCTGTAACAGCGCGTGTTATTTTTCAAGCTCAGAGGCTGTTGGGAAATTAACAGTGTGGCACTTTTCAAGATTTTGCTTTCATGTTCAAATAACTGCAGTGTAGAGGCGACAACATCAGAGCCACGATACACAATCCCATCAAACACACACTAACACACACTAAATCCCAACAACACAACGACACGAGTGACTTGTTCATGTGTCCGTCTGTCATGATGATGTCAAGTTCACTGGTGTGAGTGTTGATAAGCAGAATGACAGAACACTAGTCTCACACACACTGACACACACCATCGTCACGCGTCCCTCTAAACCAGTGTTTCTCAACTCCAGTCCTCGCAACTCTTTCTGGCAGGTGAGAAACACTGACCTAAACATCACTACAGATCAGCAGCACTGAAACCTCAAATATGAAGTGCAATTAAAAGAGCAAAACCGCATGAAAACAACACAAACAAACACACATCATGACATGAGAAGAATAAAGAGCATGCGGCTCCTGTCAGAATAAAGCTCACCAGCATCAGCCCCTCTGTGGCTCCTCTCTCTCTCTCTCTCTCTCTCTCTCTAACTCACACACTGATCTGCATCTCTCTCTAACTCACACACCGATCTGCATCTCTCTCTAACTCACACACTGATCTGCATCTCTTTCTAACTCACACACTGATCTGCATCTCTCTCTAACTCACACACTGATCTGCAGCGCTCGACTGTCTGATGACATCACAGGGCTTTCCCAGAGCAAACATGACACGCTCTGCTCTCGTATGGAGAAGGTTGACACACACACACACACACACACACACACACAAACCCACAGAGACAGTGTGTTTGAAAATGTCATGATGCTAATGACTTAACCCTAACCCCCCTCCACTTTTGTGTTTAAATGTTAAAGCAGCAGACATGCTATCTGAAATGTAAGAGTTTGATTTTAATGCCACATTCACAGAATCCACATTACAACCAATAGCTATTGCTTATCAAGCATCAGAAATCAGAGATTAAAGACAGACTTTACAGACGAGCACAAAAAAAAATCTCAGAATCTTTAGCTCATTTCAGATATCATTGTCAAGTCAAGTCGTCTTCATTTATAAAGCGCTTTTAACAGTATGAATTGTTTCAAAGCAGCATTACAGTGATAATAGAAAGTACCATAACAGATTGTTTAGGCTTTACAACAGCATTAGGATAAAGTTATTGTCCAGCTAAAGTTAGTTTTGATTGATTCACTTCCGTTGCGAAGATCATTAGTGATTAACTTAGGGGCCGCTGACACGACACCGCTCTAACAGAAAAACTCTTAACGCGCTCCGGCCGCTCACTCGCACAAAACAGTGCCGGGTGTCTCGAGAACACACTCCCTGAACTAGGTTCGAAGGTGCAAACGATTTTCTGTTTTCTCTGCGCAAACTTCAAAAACGCAAACCTGCGAAAACGCAGATGGCGCACACATGCGCATCACGTGTTCAGTCCATAGGTATGCGCGTTTGAATATATATGTGCGCAGGCGTGTAGTCTTTCACAAATCAACCCTCAACAAACTACTTGTCTGGTCTTAAAAATGTATAATACAGAATTTTTGGTCGTTTCTGCGTAGCCACACGAACCGGAATGATCACGACAACAATTCTCTGTACAGAGGTAAAGGGAGGGAGGCCTTCACAGGGAGGGACTAGTGTACACTTCATGACTGTCGTCGCGTCCAGACGCAGGTTCTTCATCAGATCTGGATACGGCCTGGATCCGGTGGACTGCGGTAAACCTCGGGATAAACAGAGACTAATATTAGCATAGACGCCATCCTTTTTATGATGTACAAAGTACATCAGGAATTATGGGAAGTGTTCCCGGTAAGAGATTAGAGTACATTATAAGATCATTGTTTTGGTTTTTAAAGCACTACATAATTTGGCACCACCCTATCTTTCTGAGTTGGTGTCCGTTTACACTCCACCCAGGTCTCTGAGATCTGAACATTTAAATCTCCTTGTGACTGCAAGAACAAATTTGAAATGCAAAGGTGACAGAGCGTTTTCGAGAGTCGGTCCTATGCTTTGGAACAACCTGCCGCACTCTATTAGATCAGTAAAGTCGCTGACTGTATTCAAGTCGGTGTTAAAAACCTACTTTTTAGATATAGCATGGGGGTCAGTCTAAAGTAGCTTGGCTTTTATGTGTGAAAGAGACATAGCTAGTATTGTTTTTTGTTTTTTTTGTGTTTTCTTTGTTTTTTTGTGTTTTTTTTTGTTTATATTCCACTGTTTGTCTATATGTAGCTGTATGTTACTGTAGGTAAATTGTTTTATACTGTTTTAGTTTTTCCTGTATGTGAAGCACCTTGGGCAACGTCTGTTGTATTATGTGTGCTATATAAATACAAAATAAAAAATAAATAAAAAAATGTGAGAGATGTGTTTTAGTCTAGCTTTGAACTGTCAGAGTAAATAGGAAAAGGATCTACCGCCAGCAGTCGTTTTTTTTCGGGCCTCGGGGGAGCTTCCAGGTCTATGTACAGTGGGTGCTTGTCCACAATAGATCCCCCTTTAGGGGGGTGAGGAGAAAACTGGCCTGCCAGCCATCAGTCCTGCCACCAGATCGGTCTATGGGCAAGCAAGATTGATATCCAGCATGTCACATCCACCGCTGATGTCAGCACGATCTGCCAAGAAGGCCGCACGTCCAGAGTCTCATCCCGCCGCGACCGCACAACCTGAGATTCTTCACGTCATGTCTGCCGAGCCAGACTCTGTTCACGTCATGTCTTCCGAGCCTAAAATTCTTCACGTCATGCCTGCCGAGCCAGAGTCTGTTCACGTCATGCCTGCCGAGCCAGAGACTGTTCAGGTCATTCCTGCCGAGCCAAAATCTGATAACGTCATGCTTGCCAAGCCAGAGTGTGTTCACGTCATTCTTGCCGAGCCAGAGTCTGTTCATGTCATGCCTGCCGAGCCAGAGACTGTTCATGTCATTCCTGCCGAGCTAAAGTCTATTCACGTCATGCTTGCCGAGCCAGAGTCTGTTCACGTCATTCCTGCCGAGCCAGAGACTGTTCACGTCATTCCTGCCGAGCCAGAGACTGTTCACGTCATTCCTGCCGAGCCAGAGACTGTTCACGTCATTCCTGCCGAGCCAAAGTCTGTTCATGTCATTCCTGCCGAGCCAGAGTCTGGGTCATCTCCGCCATGGCCGCTCAAAGGGTCGTCTCTGCCATGGCCGCCCGAAGGGTCGTCTCCGCCATGGCCGCCCGAAGGGTCGTCTCCGCCATGGCCACGTGAAGGGTCGTCTCCCCCATGGCCGCCCGAAGGGTCGTCTCCCCCATGGCCGCCCAAAGGGTCGTCTCCGCCATGGCCGCCCGAAGGGTCGTCTCCGCCATGGCCGCCCGAAGGGTCGTCTCCGCCATGGCCACCTGAAGGGTCGTCTCCCCCATGGCCGCCCGAAGGGTCCGTCGTCTCTGCCATGGCCGCCTGAAGGGTCGTCTCCGCCATGGTCCCCAGATTTGGATCCCTCATAATTTGTCCCAGCTGTGTCTCGTTTCCCTTATCTGTTCTGTGTATTTAAGCCCTGTGTTTCAGTCTGTTCCTTTTCTGTCGTCGTTGCTACATGTTTGGTTGTTCTGTTCATGCTTCCTTTGATCCAGTTGGGGAGTATTCGAGTTTGTTCAAATAAACACAGCTGCAATTAAGATCCTGCATCCTTTCCTGCTTCAACCAGCCCGTGACAAATGCAGTGTTGACAGAACCGGGCTAATATGGTCATACTTCCTGGTTCTGGTAAAAATTCTAGCTGCTACATTTTGGACCAGCTGTAGTTTGTTTTTAAGCGTGCAGGGCAACCACCCATAATGGCATTACAATAATCTAGCCTTGATGTCATGAACGCATTAACTAATTGTTCTGCATTTTTCATTGAGAGCATATGGCGTATTTTAGATATATTTTTAAGATGAAAAAATGCAGTTTTACAGATGCTAGACATGTGACTTTCAAATGAAAGATTGGTATCAAAGAGCACACCCAGGTTCCTAACCGACGACGAAGAGTTAACAGAGCAGCCATCAAGTGTTAGACAGTATTCTAGGTTATTACATGATGAGGTTTTTTGTCCAATAATTAGCATCTCTGTTTTTTCAGAATTAAGTAGAACCACGATCGGATGATAAGAACAAATCATTTGTGACTCTGATGATAGCTGTCTCAGTACTATGGTACGGTCTAAATCCTGATTGAAAATCTTGCAGATATCATTAAGGAACATAGTTGTGAAGATACTGCCTTTTCTAGCATCTTTGACAGAAAAGGAAGATTCGAGATAGGCTGTAATTGACTAATTCTGGAGGATCGAGTTGCGTTTTTTAACAAGCGGTTTAATCATGGCCAGTTTAAAAGTTTTTGGTACGTATCCTAATGACAAAGATTAATTAATAATATTAAGAAGAGGATTTATGACCTCTGGAAGCATCTCTTTCAGTAGCTTAGTCGGCCATCAGCGGCCATCAGCACCATTAGCGCTGACACAGTGATCTTCAGTGAGGCGCACTAAATAGCCAACACTTCATCATCTCATGGCTTATTTTCAGCTTTGAGTCGGGACAGTGAGATGAGTGACATGTTTGTCACATCCAAATCAAGACCATTTCACAGCTTCTCAGAGATCAAATGATCAGCAGCTTATGTTATATCTTATGTATTACATAATCATGTACTTCATGGGACAAAACTGATCTGAAATGATGATTACCCTGACGCTCATACAGACTTAGGACATTTCGACCATTCAGCTTTCGGCTTTCCAGGACATTGATGGTCATGTTGCGAAACAATCCCTCGCATCATCAAATGTGCTCAAAGTATGTTTTTCAACCTAATGGCTCAACACTGATGCCTCTGCCTCTTCTCAGTCTCTCTTCTAGTTGTGAGCTCCACCGCTTCATATTCCTGGCCTATTTTAGTCCCACAAAGCAGCAGTGCAGTGGTTTTGATGTGTGTGTTCCTGATGGTCAGGTCTCTGCTCGTTAGAGCTAGTGGATGTTGTGTGAAATGACCAATGTGGTTTGTGTCAGGAGATCTGTGAAGACGAGGGATCTAAACAAGTGTCTGAACTGTTCAGCGAGTCACAACATTAACGAGCCATTAGAACCAACGTTTAAAGACACACGATCATTTCAGCAGGACAAGGTAAAGAGAGATAGACATATTCTACAGATTGTGTTATTTATTTTGTGTAAACTTTTCACAGCAGACAATTGTTAGATTTTGCTGTATTTGGCCAAGCGGTCGTTAGGATGGCTCGCTAATGTATTAGATTTCTCTAATACATAAAATAAGTCAGCTTGACCAGAGTTCTTTTGGGGATATAATTTATTGAAGGTTGTAGTGTGGCACAATTCTTCAACAGTGATGTTAGCATGTTGGCCTTCAAAGAATCTTGACTCAAAGTTCTGTCTGTGCGACAGAACTTTATACATAAACACAAAAGTGCTACATACAAAGGAAACAGCAATGTTGTTTCTTTGTCGTTCACACCCATCAGTTTCTATTGGCCATACATCTGTATAGGCCATTTGGTTCACATCTTCACAGACACAGATGTGCGCTCATTTATTTATTTATTTTCTCTCGCGCGCCCGCGCCTTTTGAGTTCATAAAAGCCCAGGTTAGTAAGAATCAGTCAACAAACATGGTGAGTAATGTCTTGTCCTGTTATTGTCACCTGTGTCACATGTCATATGTTTAGTATAGCCTTCTCCGATGGCAATATAAGATTTATATGTGATAAATGCAAGGAGACAGTCAGGCTGACGGAGAAGATTTCAGAACTAGAGACACGCATCCAAACTTTAATTGAGGATGGTAAGAATGCTAGATCTTTAGATACTGTTTTGGATGCGCCTAGCATAGTGAACTCTTTACATGATTCGGTTCCGGCTGAAGTAGAGCCCGTGCAGCAGGGCAGATGGGTGACAGTTAGGGATCGTTCTAGTCGCGGATCAAAGAACCACTATTCCGTTCCGATTACCATAACAAACTGATTTGCCCCCGCAGTGAAACACCCACTGAGAATTCTGTTGATTGTGCCCTGGTAATTGGTGATTCAATCACACGGAACATGAAAATAGAGACACCAGCCACCATAGTCACATGTTTGCCGGGAGCCAGAGTGCCTGACATCAAAGCAAATTTAAAAGTGCTGGCTAATGCTAATCGTAAATTCTCTAAGATCATTATTCATGTCGGCACTAATGATGTTCGACTCGGTCGGAGATCACCAAAATTAATATTAAAGAGGTGTGTGAACTCGCAAGTAGGATGTCAGGCACTGTAATTTGCTCTGGCCCCTTTCCTGTACGCAGGAGTGATGAGATAGTTAGCAGATTGGCCTCACTGAATCGCTGGCTGTCTGAGTGGTGTCCACATAATAATGTAGAATTCATAGACAATTAGAAAAGTTTTTGAGGCAAGCCTGACCTGTTGAAAAGAGATGGTATCCATCCCTCCTGGGCTGGTGCGGCTCTTCTCTCTAGTAATTTGGCTCATAGTCTTAGAGATAAAACATGACAATCTGGGGCTAAGGTCAGGAAGCAGACAGACTGGCTAAACCGACCGTCTGCTAGCGGCCTCACGTCACCAAGGTCAGATAAATCCCATCACATAGAGCCTCTTTCACCTAGATATCATCATATAGAGACTGTGTCTGTTCCCCGAATTTGGAAATCCAAAAAACATCAGGTTAAAAATGTAATTGATGTTCAACAAATAAAAAACAGATATAATACAGATGAGCAAATGATAAAGCTTGGGTTGCTGAATATTCGATCCCTTACTTCAAAATCTCTCATAGTTAATGATATGATTTTAGATTATACATTTACATTTACATTTAGTCATTTAGCAGACGCTTTTATCCAAAGCGACTTACAATTGAGGACTAAACCAAGCGAGTCATCGTGAAGAGGCAAAAACAACGCAAGAAGTGTTCAAAATACAAAGTTCAGGCATTGCTCGGAGTAGCATAAGCCAGGCAAGCGAGGATTTAAAGGAAAGGTTTTTATTTTTTTTTTTTATTTTTTTTTTTTTTTTTTTTATAACATTTACGATTATAATCTAGATGTGCTGTGTTTGACAGAAACCTGGCTAAAACCAAACGATTACATTACTTTAAATGAGTCAACCCCACAAGATTACAGTTATAAACATGAACCTCGTCTGAAAGGCAAAGGGGGAGGTGTTGCTGTAATTTATAGTAATATTTTCAAAATCATAAAGAAATCTAATTTTAAATATACTTCTTTTGAAGTATTGGTGCTTAATGTAAAAATATATAGTGTAAACGATAAATCACATTTGAGAATTCTGCTGGCTACTGTATACAGGCCACCTGGGCACCATAAAGATTTTATCAAAGAATTTGCTGACTTTCTATCAGAAAAAGTATTGGCTGCAGATAAAGTACTAATTGTTGGTGATTTTAATATACATGTAGATAATGAAAAAGATGCATTGGGATTGGCATTTAAAGACATTGTAAACTCAATTGGAGTTAGACAACACGTGTCAGGACCTACTCATTGTCGTAATCATACTCTAGATCTAATATTATCACATGGAATAGATGTTGATACCATTGAAATTCTGCAGCAGAGCGATGACATCTCAGATCATTATCTAGTCTCATGTAAATTACATTTAGCCGAAGGCTGCAAAGCCGACTCCGTGTTATAAATACGTTAGACCTATAACTTCTGCCACTAAAGATTGCTTTATCAATAATCTTCCTAATCAGTTTCATCATCTCAGCATCCCGGATAGCTTGATATTGCAACAGAAACTTTTAACTCTCTCTTTTCCAGCACTTTAGACGCAGTTGCTCCGTTGCGCTTATAGAAGATTAAAGAAAATAGTCCAACGCCGTGGTACAGCGAGCACACTCAGGCCCTTAAGAGAGCAGCCAGAAAAATGGAGCGCAACTGGAAGAAAACTAAACTAGAGGTATTTCGGATTTCATGGAAAGAGAGCTCAATTGCTTACAGAGAGGCTTTAAAAGCTGCTAGATTTGCTTATTTTTCAACCCTATCAGAAGAAAATAAACATAATCCAAGGTATTTATTTGAAACAGTGGCTAAACTAACGAAAAAGAAAGCTTCAAGCTCAGAAGTGTCCAAGCAACACAGCAGTGATGACTTTATGAACTTCTTCACTTATAAGATTGATAATATCAGGGACAAAATTATAACTATGCAGCCGTCTACCACAGTATCGCATCAGGGAGTGCATTGTAGTCTCCCTGGGGAAAAATTTGATTCATTTGTTGCTATAGGAGAGGAAGAATTCTGCAAACTCGTTAATTCATCTAAATCGACAACTTGTGTGTCAGATTATATACCGACTAAGCTACTGAAAGAGATGTTTCCAGAGGTCATATATCCTCTTCTTAATATCATTCATTCATCTTTGTCTCTAGGATACGCACCAAAAACCTTTAAACTGGCTATGATAAAACCGCTTGTTAAAAACCACAACTTGATCCAAAAGAATTAGTCAATTACAGGCCGATCTCGAATCTGCCTTTTCTGTCAAAGATATTAGAAAATGCAGTATCTTCACAACTGTGTTCCTTTCTAGAAAGAAATGATATCTGCGAGGATTTTCAGTCCGGATTTGGACCGTACCATAGTACTGAGACCGCTCTCATTAGAGCCACAAATGATTTGCTCTTATCATCCGATCGTGGTTGTATCTCTCTATTAGTGTTACTTGATCTTAGTGCTGCATTTGACACAATTGACCACAACATTCTTTTAAATAGACTAGAAAACTATGTGGGCATTAGTGGAATTGCACTAGCATGGTTTAAATCATACTTAACTGACCGTTATCAGTTTGTAGCAGAAAATGAAGAGATGTCTTATCGATCACAAGTTCAGTATGGCGTACCACAAGGCTCAGTATTAGGACCGTTGCTGTTCACTCTGTACATGCTACCATTAGGAGATATCATTAGGAAACATGGAGTTAGCTTTTACTGTTATGCCGATGATACTCAGCTGTATATTTCTTCAAAACCTAACGAAACTTATCAATTCACAAAATTAACGGAATGCATAGCTGATATAAAAAATATAAAAAATTTCCTACAACTAAATTCTGAAAAAAAAACAGATATTCTAATTATTGGACAAAAAACTTCCACACGTAATAACCTAGAATACTGTCTAACACTTGATGGCTGCTCTGTTAAGTCTTCGTCGTCGGTTAGGAACCTGGGTGTGCTCTTTGATACCAACCTTTCTTTTGAAAGTCACGTGTCTAGTATCTGTAAAACTGCATTTTTCCATCTAAAAATATATCTAAAATACGCCACATGCTCTCATTGGGAAATGCGGAACAATTAGTTCCTGCGTTCATGACCTCAAGGCTAGATTATTGTAATGCTCTACTGGGTGGTTGCCCTGCACGCTTAATAAATAAACTACAGCTAGTTGAAAACGCCGCAGCTCGAGTTCTTACCAGAACCAGGAAGTATGACCATATTAGCCCGGTTCTGTCAACACTGCATTGGCTGCCTATTAAACATCGTATACATTTTAAAATATTGTTGATTACTTACAAAGCACTAATTGGTTTAGCTCCGCAGTACTTGAGCGAGCTCTTAACGCATTATAGTCCTTCACGGCTATTGCGATCTCAAAATTCCGGCCAGTTGATAATACCTAGAATATCTAAATCGACTGCAGGCGGTAGATCCTTTTCCTATTTAGCACCAAAACTTTGGAACAGTCTTCCTACCATTGTCCTGGAAGCAGACACACTCTGTCAGTTCAAAGCTAGACTAAAAACACATCTCTTTGAGCTAGCATACACATAATACATTATAGACTTCTATAATTCAATGTTAGGCTGCATAGATTAGGTCAACCGGAACTGGGAACACTTCCCTTAAATCTTGATGTACTCGTTACAGCATAAGAAGAATGGCATCTACGCTAATATTAGTGTCTTTGTTTATCCCGAGGTTTTCCCGCAGCCTGCCGGATCCAGGCCGTATCCAGATCTGACGAAGGAGATCCGCCTGGACCCGATGACAATGCAGTGCTGAAGTGTCAACTATCCTCTCCCTATGGAGGATCCCTTTCCCAGTCTACAGATAAAGCGTAGTTGAAAATACGGCTCGTGTACCCCGAAGTGATAAAATAAAACAAATTCTGTATCAAAATGTATAGGCAAGACAAGTAGTTTGTTTAGGCATGGGTTGTATGGAATTACAAACCTGCGCACATATTTTTAAAAGTACATAACTATAGAATCAATTCTTCATGCGCATGTGAACGCATGTGAACGCCGTCAGCGTTAATCACAGGTTCGCGTTTAAAGTCTGTTTAGAGAGAACGGCGTCGTCTTAGTGGCCCCTAATTTAATAACAAATGATCATTTCAACGAAGGTGAATCAATCAAAACTAACTTTAGCTAGAAATAACATTATTCAAGAACCGCTATAAAGCCAAAACAATCTCTGTTACCTTAAATTATATGTTTATCTATGTAAAGCTGCTTTGGAACAATCCATTGTTAAAAGCGTTATATAAATGAAGATGACTTGACACAGATAGAGTTGATTGCATCTGGGGCACAGTCACAATTTAAATGCAAATGCATCTGACTAAAGATGACTGAAAATACACATAATCCTTCACAGACGAACTTCTTTAGCCGTCACTGCTTTTTTGGCATCCTTAGCTGCACTGCAAATTGCACAAACGTACTGTTGTGATTGAGTACAATCATCACACAAACACACACAGAAGAGGCGTGTGCTTCATTCATCAGAGGCGAACAGCGTTAGTCCGAGTCCTACCCAACCCTAATCAAGGCGTTACGCTGGGATGAAATGAATATATCAAGGCAGCTACTGTACGTCTCATCCAAACACAGCATTAAAAGTGCTGAGAACACGAAATAATCCAACAGACACAACAGATAAAGTGACAACACGTTTGAATGATCTGTGTGTCACAACAATCATTCCGATACGTACTCACAGCTCCTCCAGTTTTGCAAAAATATACATACAAACAAAAATATATGACAGTAAACTGAATAAATATCTTCACAATCCCTCAATGGCAGTTGGAGAGTCAGACAGCACATAATGCTGTTGTTTTGGGAAATGTTTCCCAAAAGATGCCCAAAACGATAATCAGTATATCTCACATCTCTTGTTATCAGTTACAATACCAAAATAAACAGCAGTGTTAGACTCACATTAGCAAAACAGTTTTTCATACAAAAGCAACAAAAATGTCCTTAAAATCTGTTTAATTTGACTAGATTCTACCAAATGACAAATTAATTTGTGCTAAAATACTTGTACAGTTTGACTGGACACAGACTTGACAGCAACAAGTAGAAATATGGGGAGCATTTGTATGTATATCATGGTTTTTACTCTGTTGAGGATCACGGTAAGACATTGGTTGTCTTACCTGTGGGAATGTGGTCGAACGCTGACGGCTTCAAAATCTCCACAGTCTGATCCATCTGAGAGTCTGAGACAAAACAACAGAAACAGAACATGATTCAATGGCAAAACATTCTCTATTCACCTTCACTTGGAGGAAATACATGTTTTGCAAGCAACACATAAATCATACATTTTTCATATTTTCAGTAGATGTTCAACCAGTGGAGAAAAAGTTTTCTACCTCTCTAATATTCAGATATTTCAGCTTTTACCCGAAAACACACAGTTGTTGGTGTTTATTGTTCGTTAAACTTAAACTTGTCATTGTTTAATAAACTGTTCTTCTGAAAAAGTGAGGTTTTTAAAGTAGGAGGCCTTTAAAGTTAGACGTTACAAGTGAAGTCTACAAGTAAAGTGGTCCAGTGATGGCAGCTGAGCAGCAGTGTGGTAAATAACAATGTAAATGAGGAGTAAAGCAGCAGATGGTAATTACAGAGAACATGAAAAGGCTTTTCACTTCTTTACAGCAGCCCAACACAGCAAGACCCGGCTATAAATAACCCCTGAGAGAGAGAGAGAGAGAGGGATGGAGGGAAGTCTTCAGTATGCAAGAAAACACAGGCTAACATTCTCCTTCAACAAAACATACTGAGCTGAGCGGGTGTTCGATGTTCAAATATCTGGTCATTTTTACCAGCGATCGTTGGCATGATATTTACCAGCCCATCATCCTTGATTCCTTTGTAACCCAAGAGCAGAAGCACTGACTCTGGCTTCATCCAGATAAGGAGAAAAATAACAGGCAATTTCCCCAGGGCTGCAAATCCTTCACAAACTTCTATTTTTGGTAAATTTCTAAGGACTAGACAACCCCTGGAAACTGCTTTGATGTTCATCTAATTAGGCCTCATCGCAGCTGCACATAAGGATATTCTGTTTATATGCGAGCGTCTATTTTTGGAAGGACCGGTGTAGCTTCATCTCAGATCCGCTGCGTCTCCACATCCATGAGGGATGAGCCCGGATGTGTTTGCATTTTGGCAAACAGTACGGTTCAGAACAACAGGGATGGTGATCAACTGTAATAGTTAGGGTTAGCAGAGAGTTTGGCAAAGCCGACTTTGATGTATCTTATCTACTGGTCTAAACAAGTCAAGGTAACCATACAGGTAAATGAACATGTCAGGATTATGACATGCATTTGATTTTAGTGAATTACAAAAGGCTAAACATCTTTTCATTTTTTTAACAAACAGAATTCCCAGTCAACCTGATGGTCAATGAAGGAAAATGAAAGGCTATGAGAGAATCAGAAGTAATAGACGACAAACATCTTCAGTCCGTCCAAACAATGAGCAGCTAAAGACGTCAGAGAGAGAGAGAGAGAGAGAGAGAGAGAGAGAGAGAGAGAGAGAGAGAGAGAGAGAGAGAGAGAGAGAAACCCTAACCCTCCTGTGTCTGTGAGTACAGATAGATCTAACCCTCCTGTGTCTTTGAGTACAGATAGATCTAACCCTCCTGTGTCTTTGAGTACAGATAGATCTAACCCTCCTGTGTCTTTGAGTACAGATAGATCTAACCCTCCTGTGTCTTTGAGTACAGATAGATCTAACCCTCCTGTGTCTTTGAGTACAGATAGATCTAACCCTCCTGTGTCTTCCACAATTTAGGACATTTTCCCTTCATATGGATCAAGAGTTGCCACTCTGTTGCAAAAGACCATAGTGATTAGACTAGTGATTTGCATGGGAAATGCAATATATGAGGAACACACACAGCCTGAAATTCATACGTGAAATTGATATGCTGTGGTTATTTAAACCAAGATGACTAAATGTATCACTTTGCATGCCAATGTGTTGGACTACTACCTTGATAAGAGAGCTGTGGTTACGCATCACCCCATACAGCAACAGGTATGAAACCTGAGCTCAGCTCCATAGAGCAAAGCACCTTCAGAAAACCACAAGACAATAAAACTGCATGTCAGCCTTGTTGTAATCATGAAAATGACGGCACAACGGAGCCGAGTTTCCTAAGTGGCATGCAAAAAGGCCATTCCCAACGCAAACATTCCACCAACTACTGGGCAGCCGCTTTTGTCCACAGCAACATCTTTTAGACCCAAGGCTTTGACTGAAACATTAAGCTGAGAACTGATGTTTGCTGGCAGGGAAAGAGTTGAAGGTGTCCTGATGCTGAGGTTATGGTGGATTAGTTTGTCCCCAAGTGAAGTGATACTGATGTGACAAACACACACCACACCACACCACAACACACACACACACACACACACACACAGCACACCTCCCCCCCCCCCCCCACACACACACACACACAGCACACCAACCCCCTCCCCCCCCACACACACACACAGCACACCACACCACACCACACACACACACACACACACAGCACACACACACTACTGAGTTAGAAGCGAGTTAAAAGGTAAACAAATGATACTGTGATACAAATGATACAAATGATACTTCTAGATGCATGTCTTTGTTTATCCCGAGGTTTTCCCGCAGCCTGCCGGATCCAGGCCGTGTCCAGATCTGACGAAGGAGATCCGCCTGGACCCGATGACAATGCAGTGCTGAAGTATCCACTATCCTCTCCCTATGGAGGATCCCTTTCCCACTCTACAGATAAAGCGTTGTGAATTCCGTCTCGCGTACCCCGAAGTGATAAAATAAAACAAAATTCTGTATCAAAATTTATAGGCAAGAAAAGTAGTTTGTTTAGGCTGGGTTGTATGATTTATAAACCTGCGCACATATTTTAAAAGCACATAACTATAGAATCAATTCTGAATGAGCATGTGAACGCCGTCAGCGTTAATCACAGGTTCGCGTTTAAAAGTCTGATCATTTCGACGGAGGTGAATCAATCAAAGTTAACTTTAGCTGGAAATAACATTATTCAAGAACCGCTATAACGCCAAAACAATGTTACCTTAAATTATATGTTTATCTCTGTAAAGCTGCTTTGAAACAATCCATTGTTAAAAGCGCTATATAAATGAAGATGACTTGACTTGACTTGACAAATGTTTAATTTCACTTGAACTCAATCGCATGCATTTGCAGGCAAGAATGCGAGAGTAAAACACAATGTCTCAGATAAGCTTGATTCAATTCTGGTAAAGGCTTCAGGTCTGACAGAGCACTTCGGAGAGCAGAAAGAAGTGGCCAACATCCATTCATCCACTGGAGCAGCTCCACATTTCTATAATTAAAGATGCCACAGACTCGTTAGTTGCAGGCAAAACTGAATTCTCATGCCTGTTATGAACAGGACTTCTTGCTATGCCATTTTGTAGAGGCCAATTCATTTGGTAAAAGTTTTGCTATATTAATGTATGCTAACTCTTGAAAAAAATTAGACCAGAATAAATTGTTTATGTGATGTATGTGATGAGCGCTCCGTGACAGTATGTTGCTGTGATTATACATGACAGGCTTAAAAAGATGCTGGAAAAACACATGGCAGTGACATTAATGGAGGTGATATATGACTAGATCCTATTCCTAACTGATCTGGGTCAGATCCTGATTTAGCATCTGTGCTGTTCACTTTCCTTCAGTTTTCTGGTCTACTAATGAGAGGGATGAGCATTTCCTCAACCACAGACCAGGAGAGAGGTCTAAAAATACCATCATAACTCTTCCTCTTAGAGCTGCAGGATTCTGGACTTTTTGTTTTGTTTCAAATAGCGAATCTGAACAGACAACTAAACAAAATAACATGTAATCTACTACAGTTTCTGGCACAATGTTAATTGTTAATTGCTCCAGTCTATTTTCAGTGAATGGTTCAATGACTCTATTTTGATATTCCTCTATCACTACCATAGAAATCAGTGTTTATACAATGCAAGAAAATTTTAGTATGAATTTACAGTATTTCCCGGCTACTAGTCGTCGTACAGTCAAAATAATTGATGCAGCATCTCCTCATCTTTTATCTATTCATAACTAGGAAGGAAGTTTTAGTCTTGACAACAATCATTACATATACAAGAAAATAAGCTGGAAAACGAAATAGTTTATAGTCAGGTGATGATCATGGCTAACGCGCGAGCAGCCATTGAGCCATTGAGAGGCATGAAAACACTGAAAAATTAAAGGACTTCTGAATGTGGCAATTAGGCAAAATTGGGAACATGCTGAATCATCACTTTAATTAGACGCAATATCATTAGGATCTTTACATCAGAGTCCAGAATGCACACAGACAAATGCCTGCGATGTCAAAGGTGGGATGGCAGCGACGGGTCCTGTGTGGACTGTGATCGGATGTTGGCAGAACATCCAGTATCTCGCTCACCCCGCTGGCTTGCTGCGCTCTTTTGTTTGTCTGGGCCGATTGCAATTAAAATCAGCAAGCCTCCGTGCGTGATCTGAGACTCCGGCGCTGGGAACACATGGAGGGATTGGGGGATTAGCGGAGGTCTGGAGGGACAGAAACAATCGGCACATGCAGAATCAGTGATCTATAAATATCCCAGAGTTAAGCTACTGGAGTGATGCTTAGATACATATAAACAGATGAGAAAGAGGGATAGAGAGGGACAGGAATAATAAAACAGGACAATCAGAGCGCTGCAGTTTCGCCTGTCAGATTTCGTCAGCTCACGACGCTGGGGAATCCTGATGGTAATTTTCAACTTCAACGTTTATTTATTCATATATCGCATTTAAAAACAAAAGCTCAAAATTCAGATCGGAATTTATCCAGAATATCATTTTCTGATAGAAAAATGGTTATTTGAGAAAGAGCAACCTTCTCTAAAATGTAATATAAAAAAAGTTAATTGGGAATGTAATTTGGTAGCTCTGTAAAATCAAGGCCTGTTTTTTTTGTATTAAGAAACCACTGCTTGTTTGAGACAGGGTGGAACAACACCATTAATTAAATAACTATTCCTATTAGATCGCCCATGATTTCAAACAGATCTTTTAAAAGTCGAGGAGGAATGGGATCCAGTGGAGTGGATGTGTTTAACTATATCCGCTAGGACTGGAAGAGAGACCAGATCAAACCAGTCAAATATACCAGAACTATACCATATCTTCTTTAATCAGTTCAATCTTCCTTATAAAAAAGGTTTATTGTGCTAAATAAATCTTTTGGGCAGTGAGCATTCCTACCAGAGATGCACCGATTGATCGGCTGGTGACCGGAATCGGCCGGTTTTCACGTGATCGGCCATGATCGGCGACCGGCCGGTCAGTCTGACATAATCCGATTTTATGCCGGTCAAATGCACTCGGGCGCCGCATGATTAACATCGCGCAACATCAGCATCACACGTGCACACGGAACGCGCACATGTAGGAAACCTCGTGAATTACGGCCGTTTCACACCACAAGGTGCAGCGCGTTTTGTTTTTTTTTTGTTCGGCGTGCATGTTAATCAATGAGTGCATTCACACCGCGAGCCGGAGCAGCGCGTGAGCGTCGAGCAGGAGCGTCGCGTCGCGGGAGCAACAGTGAAGCGCGGGCTTCGGCGCCGAATCTATTTTTGCTGTGCTCAATTTAAGTGAAAGCAAACTTTTGATGGACAAAATAAATATGATTTCATCCAAAAAGTGCCCAAAATGCAAAGAATTTGCATGTCTGGTGTGTTTTAACAAGAAC
>CM060596.1:125000-137500 GCA_030578255.1 Tiaroga cobitis | reverse complement strand
AGAAAAGCATGAGTCCACATTATTGTAGTGATCTGTGATCAGAGGAGACAGTCACAGTTTTGCTTTGTGTTTTTGTTTTCATTTATTAATAAGTATCCTTTTACTGCACTTGAGTCCTCTTCTCCACTTTTTGTAAATCGGATCGTGACAGAAAGATCCGACCACTTGAGGACTCAGCAGCATGGAGGACGAGGAGTTTGACTGGGTGAATCTGGAGGATAATTATATGGACGACGATTACTTGGATTGCCCGGACTACACCATCGCCACATTTGGGTCAACCCAATTTTCGTCCATCTGTAGGGACAGTTCAGGACACTACTTCTCGCCGTCACGGACGGAGAAGGAGGACGAAATGCCCGTCTGCCCAGCGAGAGACTGTTCACGTCCCGTCTGCCCACCGAGAGACGGTTCACGTCCC
Source organism: Tiaroga cobitis (assembly GCA_030578255.1). Lineage (NCBI taxonomy): Eukaryota > Metazoa > Chordata > Actinopteri > Cypriniformes > Leuciscidae > Tiaroga > Tiaroga cobitis. The sequence continues at coordinate 137,079 of CM060596.1, read as the reverse complement.
TTCTGCCCAGCGAGAGACGGTTCACGTCCCTTCTGCCCAGCGAGAGACGGTTCACGTCCCTTCTGCCCAGCGAGAGACTGGTCACGTCACGTCTGCCCAGCGAGAGACTGGTCACGTCACGTCTGCCCAGCGAGAGACTGGTCACGTCACGTCTGCCCAGCAAGAGACTGTTCACGTCCCGTCTGCCCAGCGAGAGACTGGTCACGTCACGTCTGCCCAGCGAGAGACTGATCACGTTCCGTCTGTTCAGTCTGGGACAGAGCCAGAGATCCCCTTTGGCGTGGCCGCCAAAGTTGTGACGGACTATCTGGAGCGTCTGGCTCGGATCTTGGAGATGCCAGTCTCTGCTGTTCCGGTTCCAGAGGCAGAGCCAGTGCCTGTTCCAGAGGCAGAGCCAGTGCCTGTTCCAGAGGCAGAGCCAGTGCCTGTTCCAGAGGCAGAGCCAGTGCCTGTTCCAGAGCCGGAGGCAGAGCCAGTGCCTGTTCCAGAGCCGGAGGCAGAGCCAGTGCCCGTTCCGGACCCAGTGTTTGTGTCTGTGTTTGTGTCTGTCCTTGTGACTGTTTCTGTTCTAGTGTCTGTTCCTGAGCCGGTGTCTGAGCCGGTGTCTGTTCCTGAGCCGGTGTCTGTTCCTGAGCCGGTGTCTGTTCCTGAGCCGGTGTCTGGTCCTGAGCCGGTGTCTGGTCCTGAGCCGGTGTCTGGTCCTGAGCCGGTGTCTGTTCCTGAGCCGGTGTCTGGTCCTGAGCCGGTGTCTGGTCCTGAGCCGGTGTCTGGTCCTGAGCCGGTGTCTGTTCCTGAGCCGGTGTCTGGTCCTGAGCCGGTGTCTGGTCCTGAGCGGGCTCCGCCCTGGCCGCCCGAGGGGTCTTCACCGCCCTGGCCGCCCAAGGGGTCTTCACCGCCCTGGCCGCCCGAGGGGTATTCACCGCCCTGGCCGCCCGAGGGGTATTCACCGCTCTGGCCGCCTGATGGACCTGTTTTTCGAGACTTCAAGAGATTTCCATGACGCATGCTCGAGAATTGCGATCTCCTTCAACTACTTCAGTTCAGTTCTCGCGCGTGCGTCGTTGAAATCTCTTGAAGTCTCGTTTCAGGCCTACAAGGAAGAAAAGGAATAGTCGAATAAAGTCGTTACTTTTGTTTGTTTTTTCGCACAAAAAGTATTCTCGTCACTTGATAAACTTATAGTTGAGCCACTGTTGCGACATGGAATATTTAAACATTTTCTTTAATGACTTTCTGGGCCGTCAAGTTTCATTCCCTTAGGCAGCCTATGGAGGAGTGATCAACCTCTCAGATTTAATCATAAATATCTTCATTTGTGTTCCGAAGACGAACGAAGGCCTAACGGGGTTGGTACAGCATGGGGGTGAGTAATTAATGACTTAAATTTTCATTTTTGGGTGAACTAACCCTTTAATGTAAAAATATATAGTGTAAACGATAAATCACATTTGAGAATTATGCTGGCTACTGTATACAGGCCACCAGGGCACCATAAAGATTTTATCAAAGAATTTGCGGACTTTCTATCAGAATTAGTATTGGCTTTAGATAAAGTAATTGTTGGTGATTTTAATATACATGTAGTTAATGAAAAAGATGCATTGGGATTGGCCTTTAAAGACATTGTAAACTAAATTGGAGTTAGACAACACATGTCAGGACCTACTCATTGTCGTAATCATACTCTAGATCTAATATTATCACATGGAATAGATGTTGATACCGTTGAAATTCTGCAGCAGAGCGATGACATCTCAGATCATTATCTAGTCTCATGTAAATTACATTTAGCCAAGGCTGCAAAGCCGACTCCGTGTTATAAATACGTTAGACCTATAACTTCTGCCACTAAAGATTGCTTTATCAATAATCTTCCTAATCAGTTTCATCATCTCAGCATCCCGGATAGCTTAGAAGAACTTGATATTGCAACAGAAACGTTTAACTCTTTCTTTTCCAGCACTTTAGACGCAGTTGCTCCGTTGCGCTTAAAGAAGATTAAAGAAAATAGTCCAATGCCGTGGTACAGCGAGCACACCCGGGCCCTTAAGAGAGCAGCCAGAAAAATGGAGCGCAACTGGAAGAAAACTAAACTAGAGGTATTTCGGATTTCGTGGAAAGAGAGCTCGATTGCTTACAGAGAGGCTTTAAAAGCTGCTAGATCTGCTTATTTTTCAAACCTATTAGAAGAAAATAAACATAATCCAAGGTATTTATTTGAAAAAGTGGCTAAACTAACGAAAAAGAAAGCTTCAAGCTCAGAAGTGTCCAAGCAACACAGCAGTGATGACTTTATGAACTTCTTAACTTATAAGATTGATAATGTCAGGGACAAAATTATAACTATGCAACCGTCTACCACAGTATGTCATCAGGAAGTGCATTGTAGTCTCCCTGAGGAAAAATTTGATTCATTTGTTGCTATAGGAGAGGAAGAATTCTGCAAACTCGTTAATTCATCTAAATCGACAACTTGTATGTTAGATCCTATACCGCCTAAGCTACTGAAAGAGATGTTTCCAGAGGTCATATATCCTCTTCTTAATATCATTAATTCATCTTTGTCTCTAGGATACGTACCAAAAACCTTTAAACTGGCTATGATAAAACCGCTTGTTAAAAAAACACAACTTGATCCTACAGAATTAGTCAATTACAGGCCGATCTCGAATCTGCCTTTTCTGTCAAAGATATTAGAAAAAGCAGTATCTTCACAACTATGTTCCTTTCTAGAAAGAAATGATATCTGCGAGGATTTTCAGTCCGGATTTAGACCGTACCATAGCGCTGAATATGCTCTCATTAGAGTCACACATGATTTGCTCTTATCATCCGATCGTGGTTGTATCTCTCTATTAGTGTTATTCGATCTTAGTGCTGCATTTGACACAATTGATCACAACATTCTTTTAAATAGACTAGAAAACTATGTTGGCATTAGTGGAATTGCACTAGCATGGTTTAAATCATACTTAACTGACCGTTATCAGTTTGTAGCAGTAAATGAAGAGATGTCTTATCGATCACAAGTTCAGTATGGCTTACCACAAGGCTCAGTACTAGGACCGTTGCTGTTCACTCTGTACATGCTACCATTAGGAGATATCATTAGGAAACATGGAGTTAGCTTTCACTGTTATGCCGATGATACTCAGCTGTATATTTCTTCAAAACCCAACGAAACTTACCAATTCACAAAATTAACGGAATGCATAGCTGATATAAAAAATTGGATGACTAGTAAGTTCCTACTACTAAATTCTGAAAAGACGGAGATTCTAATTATTGGACAAAAAACTTCCACACGTAATAACCCAGAATACTATCTAACACTTGATGGCTGCTCTGTCAAGTCTTCGTCGTCGGTTAGGAACCTGGGTGTGCTCTTTGATACCAACCTTTCTTTTGAAAGCCACGTGTCTAGTATTTGTAAAACTGCATTTTTCCATCTTAAAAATATATATAAAATACGCCATATGCTCTCATTGGGAAATCCGGAACAATTAGTTCATGCGTTCATGACCTCAAGGCTAGATTATTGTAATGCTCTACTGGGTGGTTGCCCTGCACGCTTAATAAATAAACTACAGCTAGTTCAAAACGCTGCAGCTCGAGTTCTTACCAGAACCAGGAAATATGACCATATTTGCCCGGTTCTGTCAACACTGCATTGGCTCCCTATTAAACATCGTATAAATTTTAAAATATTGTTGATTACTTACAAAGCACTAAATGGTTTAGCTCTGCAGTACTTGAGCGAGCTCTTAATGCATTATAGTCCTTCACGTCTATTGCGATCTCAAAATTCCGGCCAGTTGATAATACCTAGAATATCTAAATCGACTGCTGGCGGTAGATCCTTTTCCTATTTAGCACCAAAACTTTGGAACAGTCTTCCTACCATTGTCCGGGAAGCAGACACACTCAGTTCAAAGCTAGACTAAAAACACATCTCTTTGACCTAGCATACACATAATACATTATAGACTTCTATAATTCAATGTTAGGCTGCATAGACTAGGTCAGCCGGAACTGGGAACACTTCCCTTAAATCTTGATGTACTCGCTACATCATAAGAAGAATGGCATCTACGCTAATATTAGTGTCTTTGTTTATCCCAAGGTTTTCCCGCAGCCTGCCGGATCTAGGCCGTGTCCAGATCTGACGAAGGACATCCGCCTGGACCCGATGACAATGCAGTGCTGAAGTTTAAACTATCCTCTCCCTATCGAGGATCCCTTTCCCACTCTACAGATAAAGCGTTGTGAATTTCGGTTCGCGTACCCCGAAGTGATCAAATAAAACAAAATTCTGTATCAAAATTTATAGGCAAGACAAGTAGTTTGTTTAGGCATGGGTTGTATGAATTATAAACCTGCGCACATATTTTCAACAGCACATAACTATAGAATCAATTCTGAATGAGCATGTGAACGGCGTCAGCGTTAATCACAGGTTCGCGTTTAAAGTCTGATCATTTCGACGGAGGTGAATCAATCAAAGTTAACTTTAGCTGGAAATAACATTATTCAAGAACCGCTATAACGCCAAAACAATCTGTTACCTTAAATTATATGTTCATCTCTGTAAAGCTGCTTTGAAACAATCCATTGTTAAAAGCGCTATATAAATGAAGATGACTTGACTTGACTTGTTATCCTCGTCTTGTCATTATTGCCTTGCAGCGTCACCTGTTCCTCTCATTAGTTTCTCCCTATTTAACCCCCTTGTGTTTGCTGTCCTGTGTCGGTTCATTGTGTGTCGTAACTCATTGTATCTGTGATAGTGTGTGATTCACTGTGAGAATCTCTGGTGAGCATTGTTATACCCTGTGAGTATTTTTCTACTGTTTTGTCCTGAGAGAAAGTCCTATTCTTTGTTTACCGATTGTTCTAGTCTAGTTATTCATCAGTCCTAGTCTTGTCATTTCTTTTGCTGTTCATGTTTTGCCCCCCCGTGGGTTTTGTTTTATCTGTTTTCTGTTTATAATAAACTTTGTGTCACTGCATCCTGTCTGCGCCTGGGTTCACCTTCCACTTTATAACAGATTAAAGCTAGTCCACAAAGCCGTTCCTGGTGCTAGTCTCTTCTGTTAGAGAACTGCTCCTGGTGTTAGTCTCTTCTGTTAGAGAACTGCTCCTAGTGTTAGTCTCTTCTGTTAGAGAACTGCTCCTGGTGCTAGTCTCTTCTGTTAGAGAACTGCTCCTGGTGTTAGTCTCTTCTGTTAGAGAACTGCTCCTGGTGCTAGTCTCTTCTGTTAGAGAACTGCTCCTGGTGTTAGTCTCTTCTGTTAGAGAACTGCTCCTGGTGCTAGTCTCTTCTGTTAGAGAACTGCTCCTGGTGTTAGTCTCCTCTGTTAGAGAACTGCTCCTGGTGTTAGTCTCCTCTGTTAGAGAACTGCTCCTGGTGTTAGTCTCTTCTGTTAGAGAACTGCTCCTGGTGTTAGTCTCTTCTGTTAGAGAACTGCTCCTGGTGCTAGTCTCTTCTGTTAGAGAACTGCTCCTGGTGTTAGTCTCCTCTGTTAGAGAACTGCTCCTGGTGTTAGTCTCCTCTGTTAGAGAACTGCTCCTGGTGTTAGTCTCTTCTGTTAGAGAACTGCTCCTGGTGTTAGTCTCTTCTGTTAGAGAACTGCTCCTGGTGTTAGTCTCCTCTGTTAGAGAACTGCTCCTGGTGTTAGTCTCTTCTGTTAGAGAACTGCTCCTGGTGTTAGTCTCTTTTGTTAGAGAACTGCTCCTGGTGTCAGTCTCTTCTGTTAGAGAACTGCTCCTGGTGTTAGTCTCTTCTGTTAGAGAACTGCTCCCGGTGTTAGTCTCTTCTGTTAGAGAACTGCTCCTGGTGTCAGTCTCTTCTGTTAGAGAACTGCTCCTGGTGTTAGTCTCTTCTGTTAGAGAACTGCTCCTGGTGCTAGTCTCTTCTGTTAGAGAACTGCTCCTGGTGTTAGTCTCTTCTGTTAGAGAACTGCTCCTGGTGTTAGTCTCTTCTGTTAGAGAACTGCTCCTGGTGTTAGTCTCCTCTGTTAGAGAACTGCTCCTGGTGTTAGTCTCTTCTGTTAGAGAACTGCTCCTGGTGCTAGTCTCTTCTGTTAGAGAACTGCTCCTGGTGTTAGTCTCCTCTGTTAGAGAACTGCTCCTGGTGTTAGTCTCCTCTGTTAGAGAACTGCTCCTGGTGTTAGTCTCCTCTGTTAGAGAACTGCTCCTGGTGTTAGTCTCTTCTGTTAGAGAACTGCTCCTGGTGTCAGTCTCTTCTGTTAGAGAACTGCTCCTGGTGTTAGTCTCTTTTGTTAGAGAACTGCTCCTGGTGTCAGTCTCTTCTGTTAGAGAACTGCTCCTGGTGTTAGTCTCTTCTGTTAGAGAACTGCTCCCGGTGTTAGTCTCTTCTGTTAGAGAACTGCTCCTGGTGTCAGTCTCTTCTGTTAGAGAACTGCTCCTGGTGTTAGTCTCTTCTGTTAGAGAACTGCTCCTGGTGTTAGTCTCCTCTGTTAGAGAACTGCTCCCGGTGTTAGTCTCTTCTGTTAGAGAACTGCTCCTGGTGTCAGTCTCTTCTGTTAGAGAACTGCTCCTGGTGTTAGTCTCTTCTGTTAGAGAACTGCTCCTGGTGTCAGTCTCTTCTGTTAGAGAACTGCTCCTGGTGTTAGTCTCTTCTGTTAGAGAACTGCTCCCGGTGTTAGTCTCTTCTGTTAGAGAACTGCTCCTGGTGTCAGTCTCTTCTGTTAGAGAACTGCTCCTGGTGTTAGTCTCTTCTGTTAGAGAACTGCTCCTGGTGTCAGTCTCTTCTGTTAGAGAACTGCTCCTGGTGTCAGTCTCTTCTGTTAGAGAACTGCTCCTGGTGTTAGTCTCTTTTGTTAGAGAACTGCTCCCGGTGTTAGTCTCCTCTGTTAGAGAACTGCTCCTGGTGTCAGTCTCTTCTGTTAGAGAACTGCTCCTGGTGTTAGTCTCCTCTGTTAGAGAACTGCTCCTGGTGTCAGTCTCCTCTGTTAGAGAACTGCTCTTGGTGTTAGTCTCTTCTGTTAGAGAACTGCTCCTGGTGTTAGTCTCCTCTGTTAGAGAACTGCTCCCGGTGTTAGTCTCTTTTGTTAGAGAACTGCTCCCGGTGTTAGTCTCCTCTGTTAGAGAACTGCTCCTGGTGTCAGTCTCCTCTGTTAGAGAACTGCTCTTGGTGTTAGTCTCTTCTGTTAGAGAACTGCTCCTGGTGTTAGTCTCTTCTGTTAGAGAACTGCTCCCGGTGTTAGTCTCCTCTGTTAGAGAACTGCTCCCGGTGTTAGTCTCCTCTGTTAGAGAACTGCTCCTGGTGTTAGTCTCCTCTGTTAGAGAACTGCTCCTGGTGTTAGTCTCCTCTGTTAGAGAACTGCTCCCGGTGTTAGTCTCCTCTGTTAGAGAACTGCTCCTGGTGTTAGTCTCCTCTGTTAGAGAACTGCTCCTGGTGTTAGTCTCTTCTGTTAGAGAACTGCTCCCGGTGTTAGTCTCCTCTGTTAGAGAACTGCTCCTGGTGTCAGTCTCCTCTGTTAGAGAACTGCTCCCGGTGTTAGTCTCTTCTGTTAGAGAACTGCTCCTGGTGTTAGTCTCCTCTGTTAGAGAACTGCTCTTGGTGTTAGTCTCTTCTGTTAGAGAACTGCTCCTGGTGTCAGTCTCCTCTGTTAGAGAACTGCTCCCGGTGTTAGTCTCCTCTGTTAGAGAACTGCTCCTGGTGTTAGTCTCCTCTGTTAGAGAACTGCTCCCGGTGTTAGTCTCTTCTGTTAGAGAACTGCTCCTGGTGTTAGTCTCTTTTGTTAGAGAACTGCTCCCGGTGTTAGTCTCCTCTGTTAGAGAACTGCTCCTGGTGTCAGTCTCCTCTGTTAGAGAACTGCTCTTGGTGTTAGTCTCTTCTGTTAGAGAACTGCTCCTGGTGTCAGTCTCCTCTGTTAGAGAACTGCTCTTGGTGTTAGTCTCTATTGTTAGAGAACTGCTCCTGGTGTTAGTCTCTTCTGTTAGAGAACTGCTCCTGGTGTTAGTCTCTTCTGTTAGAGAACTGCTCCTGGTGCTAGTCTCTTCTGTTAGAGAACTGCTCCTGGTGTTAGTCTAATTCATGTTATAATCAAATAATATTTTTCATTCTCCATGATATGCTCTTGTCTTCAGATACTGATGTTTAGTCTCGGGTTTGCAGCGGTTGGGATGTGGTTTCCATGGTAACAGAGGATTTCACTTCTCTCTGAAGAGCACAGGTTATATAACACGTCTAGAGGTCTAATTTAACACCTTTTGTTCACTTTTTGCTTTCACACAGATGTTGCAGTCATGTATTCTATAGATATAAATAAGTGTTATGCCTTTGCCTTACATTGTATACAAATGAGTGTTGGGACTGATGTAATATGGATTTTGAACCCTTCAATCATAGTGCGGATTGATGGAGATGAATAATGCGTTCTCACTGAACGCTGCTTTCACAGTCAGACTCTATCAATCAGCTCTTAACTCGTGTCACAGGTCGACTCTTAATGTTAAATGGATATTATATGTTGTGCTCATATCAATCACACATTAATATGCTTTCAGTATCATCTGATTTCATTTATTTCAGAATACTGTCTAACACTTGATGGCTGCTCTGTCAAGTCTTCGTCGTCGGTTAGGAACCTGGGTGTGCTCTTTGATACCAACCTTTCTTTTGAAAGCCACGTGTCTAGTATCTGTAAAACTGCATTTTTCCATCTTAAAAATATATCTAAAATACGCCATATGCTCTCATTGGGAAATGCGGAACAATTAGTGCATGCGTTCATGACCTCAAGGCTAGATTATTGTAATGCTCTACTGGGTGGTTGCCCTGCACGCTTAATAAATAAACTACAGCTAGTTCAAAACGCCGCAGCTCGAGTTCTTACCAGAACCAGGAAATATGACCATATTAGCCCAGTTCTGTCAACACTGCATTGGCTCCCTATTAAACATCGTATAAATTTTAAAATATTGTTGATTACCTACAAAGCACTAAATGGTTTAGCTCCGCAGTACTTGAGCGAGCTCTTAACGCATTATAGTCCTTCACGTCTATTGCGATCTCAAAACTCCGGCCAGTTGATAATACCTAGAATATCTAAATCGACTGCTGGCGGTAGATCCTTTTCCTATTTAGCACCAAAACTTTGGAACAGTCTTCCTACCATTGTCCGGGAAGCAGACACACTCTGTCAGTTCAAAGCTAGACTAAAAACACATCTCTTTGACCTAGCATACACATAACACACTATAGACTTCTATAAATTCAATGTTAGGCTGCATAGATTAGGTCAGCCGGAACTGGGAACACTTCCCTTAAATCTTGATGTACTCGTTACATCATAAGAAGAATGGCATCTACGCTAATATTAGTGTCTTTGTTTATCCCGAGGTTTTCCCGCAGCCTGCCGGATCCAGGCCGTGTCCAGATCTGATGAAGGAGATCCGCCTGGACCCGATGACAATGCAGTGCTGAAGTGTCCACTATCCTCTCCCTATGGAGGATCCCTTTCCCACTCTACAGATGAAGCGTTGTGAATTCTGGCTCGCGTACCCCGAAGTGATAAAATAAAACAAAATTCTGTATCAAAATTTATAGGCAAGAAAAGTAGTTTGTTTAGGCTGGGTTGTATGATTTATAAACCTGCGCACATATTTTAAAAAGCACATAACTATAGAATCAATTCTGAATGAGCATGTGAACGCCGTCAGCGTTAATCACAGGTTCGCGTTTAAAAGTCTGATCATTTCGACGGAGGTGAATCAATCAAAGTTAACTTTAGCTGGAAATAACATTATTCAAGAACCGCTATAATGCCAAAACAATCTGTTACCTTAAATTATATGTTTATCTCTGTAAAGCTGCTTTGAAACAATCCATTGTTAAAAGCGCTATATAAATGAAGATGACTTGACTTGACTTGACTATTTGTTTGTCCTCACACTGTCCCATATCATCTATATTTCCTTCTCCAGATTCTTACTGTCCATTGAGTTGATTAACCCTTCTTTTAGAAAACTTTTAAATTATAATCATATTTTTATATTTAAGTTAAGGGGTTTTGCCCAATTCTTATCATTGTGTCTAATAATCCTCATATTTTCATCAGGGATTTTTCCTGCTAAACTTTTTCCTCACGCTGCTTTCCTCTCTTCTATCGTTCTCTCTTTCTCTGTTTCTCTCCATCTCTGCAGATCCGAGTTCCCACGGCCATGGAAAACCTGGACGTAACAGGGGATTCTAAAAATGTATTTCCCAGGATTGTAAGAGTCATAGAAAAATAAATAAAGATTTTGATAAATGCACATTTCTCTGGCTGTGCTCAGATGGAGGGTTAGAACGCTGGATCCATTCAAAACAAATCAAATCCATTAAAATGTCTCAAAAGGTCAAACGGATTCTTCCTTCAGGGGCCTAATTACTGTACAACCTATATGTACTGATCCTAATAATTCATTCATTTACCTGAATACTGAAACATTGCTGCTCATAATGACATTGAATACATACAGGGGTTAAAGTAGGCCCGGAACGGTCCGGAACTGCGTTCCGGCAACTCAGATAAATGAATAAATAAATAGATTCATTAATCTCAACGAATCTCGCAGGTCCCGATATGGGCCGACCGACCGACCAACCTCTCTTCCGCCCCACTGAACGCGAGCGATTACAAATGCGTGAAATGCACTCACGGTGGTTGAGTGCGGTAAAGTTAGTTTTAGGTTCGATATTTCGCCTGACATTTGTTTTCCCTAGCCACTGTTCTATAGGGTTTTACAAAGATATCAATGATTAGTTTCAATATTATATAACCATTGTATATCAACATTAAATATTCATTCAAAATCACCTACGTGCATTAATGCTGCATATAGGCCTACCTGAGAATGCTTTGACGCGTTTGCACAGCGCATGGTGAGGGAACGTCTGCCAATTCCACCAACTGCGTTAAACGTAGCCTATAATTTGTATTATTTAAAATTACTTTTCAATTTCCAAAGCTTGTAGAAGGTTCCTATTTGGCAATACTGACCTGGTAGCCTTGAGTAAATGAACTTGTTTAAGAAAATGATTCATAAAACATAAATATCAGTCTATGTTTACTTTCTTCACTGACACAGACAAAAATGAAAAGACTATCAGTCAAAGTTCAGCTTTAGGAGGGGAAGAAATAGGGCAGGATGAGAGAAAAAGAAAGATGTAGATGAGGAGAGAGCAGGTATTGACAAAATAATCTAATGCCCACTGACATGGTTTTAAAGCTATTTATTATCCATTTTTTTAGCCTTCAAAAGTCTTAAATTGCACATATGTAGGTCAGAGAAATCAAAATTTTCTCGGGGGAGCCCCAACCCATCCCCCCCCCCCCAAATTTTTTTTTTGGGTTCCTCGAACTCTGCCAAATCCCACTTTAAACACTGAATTATACATACAATTACAATTTTACAGCTTATTTTACAATTTGTCACACCACTTAACCCACAAATAAACTTCTCAAGTCAAATCTGTGAATGTGTGATTTGTGTTTGAACTGCATTAACCAGCGCCATCTAGTGCCACGGAATGGAGTATTACACAGCTGAGAGGTCGGAGGAAAGGCATAAAGCCGAAGATTACAGATATGAAGATTACAGATATGAAGATTACAGATACGAAGGGACTTTAGTAACGCGGATACACCCACTCCAGCACAGTAGAGGCCTTACTGTTGGAGCCACCCGCCATTAAACCAAAGAAGAAGAAGAAAGCACTGACACGATTGGCTGACGCGTCATACGTCATGCTTCTACGTCATCCGTCAGCGCGAGCTCAGCTGTCAGCGCGAGCACGTGAACGAGTAACAGAAGTCTATTATTCGGAAAACACTGAGTTTGACAAAATCTTTTCATAGAACTGTGATTTTGTATTAAATAATATCGTGAATAAGTTTGAGAAGCGCATTTCAGCCGAGGTCAGCGGAAACAGGACTGTAATGAATAAATCCAATTAACAAATGAATTGATGATGGAGAATCCTGAGGAAGATTTACTGCAACTGCACAACGATGAAGAAATCATCGAGGTTATAGAGCTCAGCGACACAGAACACACCGCAGGTGTT
>CM060596.1:0-120000 GCA_030578255.1 Tiaroga cobitis | reverse complement strand
TTTAATTTAACGTTAACCATAAGTTGCCCCACTTAATTTTTTTTTTTTTTTTTTTTTTTACTGGGAATTTTTTATTCATACTGTTTTATTGTTTTTCATACCTTTTTTTTTTTATCAGACCTCTCAATTAACCTTCTTTGCTTTCAATTATGAATGATTCAAATCAAAACATTCAAATGATCTTACCTGGACTTACTTTTCAAAATTAGTAATAAAAAAAAATTTGCTCTTGACAACAGAGAAAGCTAGTAGTCTATATGTGGAGCACTTTTATCATGGATGGATGCACTTTTTTGGGCTTCAAATTTTCTCCAGTCATTCACTGCCATTATAAAGTTTGGAAGAGCCAGGCCTTTTTTTAATACAACTCTGATTGTATTCGACTGAAAGCAGAAAGTCATATCTTCTAAGGTGACTTGAGGGAGAGTAAATCGTGGGCTAATTTTCATTTTTGGGTGAACTATCCCTTTAAAGACATACATCATTCTTTTGAAAATACCTGATAGTTTGATAAACACAGATTTATTATAGCTATAATGTTTTTGTCTTCATGTTTCATCAGTCAAAACATCACTATTTGCATGTTATTACATACATTAAGGCATTTCCTGAAATGTGTAAGTTTAATACTTCTATGCATCAGTACTAGGCCTTCAGTATGAATCAAACAGATGACATGAGAGTGTTTAGCGCTCCATTTCGCTATCATCTTCCCATTTTGGGTAAAAATAGAAAAATACTAAAGTACTTTGTAACGTAGTTACTTGAGTAGTTTTTAAGCAAACTACTTATTTACTCTTACTTGAGTCATATTATTTTTCAGTACTTCTACTTGTACTCAAGTAAATGATTACTTAAGTAGCAATACTTTTACTTAAGTACAATTTGTCAGTACTCTTTCCACCACTGGTGTCCGTACCTTCGTCAGCTCCTGTTGAGCATGTGTGTGTGTGTGTGACCGTACCTCTGTCAGCTCCTGCTGAGTGTGTGTTTGTGTGTGTGTGTGTGACCGTACTTTCGTCAGCTCCTGCTGAGTGTGTGTGTGTGTGTGACCGTACCTTCGTCAGCTCCTGCTGAGTGTGTGTGTGTGTGTGTGTGTGTGTGACCGTACCTCCGTCAGCTCCTGCTGAGTGTGTGTTTGTGTTGCAGGTTCTGTGTTCTGCGTGAGTTTGGACCCGGTGAGCAACACACTTGCGGTCACCGGTGGAGAAGACGACCGGGCCTTCGTGTGGAGTGTGTGTGACGGAGACGTGCTGTTCGAATGCACTGGTCAGCAGAACTCAGGACACTTCAACACACACACACACACACACACACCAAACTCAGGACACTTCAACACACACACACACACACACACACACACCCACACTCAGGATACTTCACCACACACACCTGATTGTGTGTTCTGCAGGGCACAAGGACTCGGTGACGTGTGTGTCGTTCAGCTGGGACTCTCAGCTCGTGGCGTCTGGAGATATGAGCGGCCTCATTAAAGTCTGGAACGTGGAGAACAAGCAAGAGATCTGGAGTTTTGAAGTGGGAGACCTGGAGGTGAGTGATGCAGGTCATGTGTGCGTTGCTCATGTTTGGGAGTGTGTGTGATGTGTGTGTGTGTGTGTGTGTACATCATCAGTGGTTGCAGTGGCACTCCTGCGCTCCCGTGCTGCTCGCCGGCTCGGCCGATGGGAACGTGTGGATGTGGAAGATCCCGAGCGGAGAGTGCAAGACCTTCCCGGGCCCGAGCTGTCAATCAACCAGCGGGAAGATCCTCCCTGACGGTGAGAGACGATGAGGATGAGGATGATGCTGATGATGATGACGATGATGATGTAGATGATGTAGATGATGCAGTTGTACTGAGCGTATGTGTGTTTACAGGGAAGAGAGTGATTGTGGGATACGAGGATGGAAGTTTACGTCTGTGGGACTTAAAACAAGGCAATGCCATCTGTGTCATCAAAGGTAATTCATTCTTCTGATATTGCTCCGGATTGCAAATAAAGTCAATTAATACATTTGCAACTAAAGTTGAAGATGGTGATTAGCTGGTCAGCGTTCGGTTGGTGCCGCTGCAGGGCTGATGATGCGCTGCATGTGCGTTCCAGGACTGGGGCAATAAATCAATGCATCGTGATTCCTCAGACGATTCCGGATCGATTCTGAGCGTAGTTTCTAACAGCAGATGAAGTGTGCGCTTCAGAAACAGCCAAACTCTGCTGGCTTACAGTTACTTACACACACTTCTTGAATCCTCTATAAAATAATATTTTATAAAGTTGGAATAGGTTGAAGTGAATTACAAGGGTGTTTTCAGTGCGCTGTTAACATTAATATCACATCATTAAAGCACTCTGAGGTGCGAGTCGTTTAACCCCTTCAGTGGATCACACACACCCGAACACACAAGCGCTCTTCTTCATGGGCATTAGAGCGTGTGGCTAAGCTAGCCTACAGCGCCATCTGCTGTTAGAACATCAGGGTAAGGTTGGATTGGAGAGAGAATCGCGATGCATCAATTTATTGTCCTAGAACTTTCTGTATGAGAAATCATTAGTTATTCACTCTTAATGCTGTGAAGTTGTGCTTTCAACACTTTTACTTCCTATAAAGCATAGAATGTGAGATGACTCAATCAATAGGGCGGTTGTAAGTGTGTTGTTGGCCCTGAACCCGTGTGTGTGTGTGTGTTTCCTCAGGGCCCGACGGGCACCAGGGGCCGCTGACGGCTCTGGCCTGCAATAAAGAGGGAACGCTGGTTCTGACGGGCTCTGTCGACGGTCAGGCCAAACTCATCAACACATCCACAGGAAAGGTGAACAGAGGAACCCTAACCAGTTGTTTTACTCAATACTATAGTCTTAATTGGTGCTTTTAATGAAGAATCAGGTATTCTCAAAGCACTAGTGTTAATTTTGTTTGCTATTTTTTTATTTAGTCTTAGTCGTGTCAAATGTACTCTTTAGTTTTTATTACATTTAGTCAACCTTGTCCTGTTTTTGTTTAGTCAAGTTTAGGTCAACTAAATATCTGGGAATTTTGGTGTTATTTTACTCAATGAAAACTGAGTCACATTTTTCTCATAGTGCATATTGTTTAAATTGATCGTTTTATTTATACTTTATAATTAATCACAATTAATGGACAAATCAAGACAATGTTGAATCATACATTAGGGCTGGGACAACAAATCGATGCATCGTGAATTGAGAAATGATTCTGGATTGATTTTGAGATTTACCATGGTAACTTACTCTGTGAACCTAACCTGTTCAGGAGGAGGTTTTCTTCGGTAAACCCAGAGTTTCTTTCGCTCTCTTCCTCCTTTTTAAAGCATTCATAAACGCATACACGCAAAAATGTTTCTTACAGAGTATCTGCCAGTGGGATAAGAAAAATAGTCTTAATGCAAACAGAAACAAGATTATTTTTCGTACCTCATTGGCAGATAATTTGCAAAATTATTATTATTCTTCCTGTTGGATTTTAATATTCTTCCAATCATTCGAGTCAGTCGAGTCTCAGTCTACTCCGAGTCAGAGTCAGGTCGGAGTCTCAGTCTACTCAGAGTCTCAGTCTACTCAGAGTCTCAGTCTACTCAGAGTCTCAGTCTACTCAGCCTCAGTCTACTCAGTTTCAGTCTACTCAGCCTCAGTCTACTCAGCCTCAGTCTACTCAGCCTCAGTCTACTCAGTTTCAGTCTACTCAGAGTCTCAGTCTACTCAGCCTCAGTCTACTCAGAGTCTCAGTCTACTCAGAGTCTCAGTCTACTCGGAGTCTCAGTCTACTCAGCCTCAGTCTACTCAGCCTCAGTCTACTCAGTTTCAGTCTACTCAGCCTCAGTCTACTCAGCCTCAGTCTACTCAGCCTCAGTCTACTCAGCCTCAGTCTACTCAGAGTCTCAGTCTACTCAGAGTCTCAGTCTACTCAGAGTCTCAGTCTACTCAGCCTCAGTCTACTCAGCCTCAGTCTACTCAGCCTCAGTCTACTCAGTCTCAGTCTACTCAGAGTCTCAGTCTACTCAGTCTCAGTCTACTCAGAGTCTCAGTCTACTCAGTCTCAGTCTACTCAGTCTCAGTCTACTCAGTCTCAGTCTACTCAGCCTCAGTCTACTCAGCCTCAGTCTACTCAGTCTCAGTCTACTCAGCCTCAGTCTACTCAGCCTCAGTCTACTCAGCCTCAGTCTACTCAGTTTCAGTCTACTCAGAGTCTCAGTCTACTCAGAGTCTCAGTCTACTCAGAGTCTCAGTCTACTCAGAGTCTCAGTCTACTCAGCCTCAGTCTACTCAGCCTCAGTCTACTCAGCCTCAGTCTACTCAGTCTCAGTCTACTCAGAGTCTCAGTCTACTCAGTCTCAGTCTACTCAGAGTCTCAGTCTACTCAGTCTCAGTCTACTCAGTCTCAGTCTACTCAGTCTCAGTCTACTCAGAGTCTCAGTCTACTCAGTCTCAGTCTACTCAGTCTCAGTCTACTCAGTCTCAGTCTACTCAGCCTCAGTCTACTCAGCCTCAGTCTACTCAGCCTCAGTCTACTCAGTTTCAGTCTACTCAGCCTCAGTCTACTCAGAGTCTCAGTCTACTCAGAGTCTCAGTCTACTCGGAGTCTCAGTCTGCTCGGAGTCTCAGTCTACTCAGAGTCTCAGTCTACTCAGTCTCAGTCTACTCAGTCTCAGTCTACTCAGCCTCAGTCTACTCAGTTTCAGTCTACTCAGCCTCAGTCTACTCAGAGTCTCAGTCTACTCAGCCTCAGTCTACTCAGTTTCAGTCTACTCAGCCTCAGTCTACTCAGCCTCAGTCTACTCAGCCTCAGTCTACTCAGAGTCTCAGTCTACTCAGCCTCAGTCTACTCAGAGTCTCAGTCTACTCAGTCTCAGTCTACTCAGCCTCAGTCTACTCAGCCTCAGTCTACTCAGTCTCAGTCTACTCAGCCTCAGTCTACTCAGCCTCAGTCTACTCAGCCTCAGTCTACTCAGTTTCAGTCTACTCAGAGTCTCAGTCTACTCAGAGTCTCAGTCTACTCAGAGTCTCAGTCTACTCAGAGTCTCAGTCTACTCAGCCTCAGTCTACTCAGCCTCAGTCTACTCAGCCTCAGTCTACTCAGTCTCAGTCTACTCAGAGTCTCAGTCTACTCAGTCTCAGTCTACTCAGAGTCTCAGTCTACTCAGTCTCAGTCTACTCAGTCTCAGTCTACTCAGTCTCAGTCTACTCAGAGTCTCAGTCTACTCAGTCTCAGTCTACTCAGTCTCAGTCTACTCAGTCTCAGTCTACTCAGCCTCAGTCTACTCAGCCTCAGTCTACTCAGCCTCAGTCTACTCAGTTTCAGTCTACTCAGCCTCAGTCTACTCAGAGTCTCAGTCTACTCAGAGTCTCAGTCTACTCGGAGTCTCAGTCTGCTCGGAGTCTCAGTCTACTCAGAGTCTCAGTCTACTCAGTCTCAGTCTACTCAGTCTCAGTCTACTCAGCCTCAGTCTACTCAGTTTCAGTCTACTCAGCCTCAGTCTACTCAGAGTCTCAGTCTACTCAGCCTCAGTCTACTCAGTTTCAGTCTACTCAGCCTCAGTCTACTCAGCCTCAGTCTACTCAGCCTCAGTCTACTCAGAGTCTCAGTCTACTCAGCCTCAGTCTACTCAGAGTCTCAGTCTACTCAGTCTCAGTCTACTCAGAGTCTCAGTCTACTCAGTCTCAGTCTACTCAGTCTCAGTCTACTCAGCCTCAGTCTACTCAGTTTCAGTCTACTCAGCCTCAGTCTACTCAGCCTCAGTCTACTCAGAGTCTCAGTCTACTCAGTCTCAGTCTACTCAGAGTCTCAGTCTACTCAGCCTCAGTCTACTCAGCCTCAGTCTACTCAGCCTCAGTCTACTCAGCCTCAGTCTACTCAGCCTCAGTCTACTCAGCCTCAGTCTACTCAGCCTCAGTCTACTCAGAGTCTCAGTCTACTCAGTCTCAGTCTACTCAGTCTCAGTCTACTCAGTCTCAGTCTACTCAGTCTCAGTCTACTCAGTCTCAGTCTACTCAGTCAACTCAACTAACTCAATTCAGCGGTTCAGAAACTGAAAACTCAGTTTCCCATCTCAAGGTTAGTCAACTCAGAGTTCAAGTTTTAACTGGGGTTGAACCTTCTTATTGAAACGAACCCCTAGTATTGATCATATTGTGAGTGTCATGAAGCGAGACGATTACAGGTCTGGATGTGAGGAATATCCTTATAGTTCAGTGTGGATTCCAAGCATTATAAATGGTTGTGATCCGATGTAGATTATCACTTGAACGCCATCAGAGAGTTTCTCATGTTCTGCTTGCAGTGTGATTGATTTATTTTCTTCTTTAGGTGTTATGTTCATTTTCCAGTGGAAACACTGAAGCAAAAGACTCGATGCAGGAGCAGGATTCCAACTCTGTAGAATCTGTGGGATTTTGTAATGTGTAAGTAAAGCATATAATCTCTACTCCAGGCATAAGTATGTTGTAGTGTTTTGATGTAGTGCAAACACACATTAATCAGCCAGTCAGACTTCATCCATGATCCTCAATGATCTCACCCAGTTCTGTCACAGCCAGTCTCCGAGCACAAGATCCGCTTTTTAATTGAGTAACATCAATTCACCAAACATTGACTTGTGATTAGGAGACGACAAGCACTGCTTATATTTATTAAGCAGTAAAAATGCCCAAAACAAGCGTCTGTGGATGAGTCTGAAGCAGGGCTGCTGGGACGACACGGTCCTGCTCTTCACAGACGATGAGTGGAAGGAGAACTCGTTCTGTGCTTCATACGTCATTACGCCATTACGCCATTTCTACATCAATGCACATGTGCAAAACTTTCCAGTTTCAGTTTTCAGTCCAATCAAGTGTTTACGTGTCCTATTGAATGGATTAGAAAAGGTTTAAACCACCCCTTAAAATCTGAATGAAATTTAAATCTGATTTGGCTGATTTATTCTGATTGATGTGGTTACATTAAACTTTTCTTTCAATCCAACTGTTCTACTAATCCTATTATTAGGGTCCATGTAAACCTCCTTTATATCTGTAGCGCTTAATACAATACATGTTGTTTATACACTACAAGCAGCTTTAGATTTAAATAATGAGCAATGATGCAAACAGATCAGCTGAGGTCAGTTCAGTGTAACTGTAAAGTTCATCAAATATGATAATCTATACAGCAGTTCTAGAGAAAACAGAGATGTCATCATCAGCTCAGTGCAGTTCTCATACAGCAGTGTCAGTGCAGTCAGATCAATAACACTGTTGAATATTAAGTTTCTCCAAATAATGAATCCAGAAACGACAGTGACAGAAACACAAACTCCATCAGTGACAGAATGGAGGAAAACCCTCGTGAGAACCCAGACTCAGTCGCTCAGTTCTCTGGCCAACGAACCAACAGTGTGTGATTGTGATTCAGGCAGCATTACAACTCAGAAATCAGGTTGTGGATTGGTTTCATTCATAATATATAAATGTGACTTGACTTATTAGAAATGTTTTGCTGTGTTCCAGGTTGCCTCTAGTTGCTGTTGCGTATCTGGACGGCACACTGGCCATTTATGATATGAATTCACAGAGCCTCAGACATCGGTGTAAACATGAGGTAAAAGCTGAGAATACATTTAAATATGGCACACAAACGTCTTGCCTTATATGACGTGCAGTGTTTCCTCTAGGATTTTTTCCAGCCGTGGTGGCAGGCCTATTTCGCCAGGGGGAGGGGGCGTGGCCCATGAGTGATATTCCCATTTGCCACGCCCCCTTACCCCAGGTGATTAAACCTCCCCTAACATGAAAGGCTCCAATAAGAGTGGCAAAGCGATTATGCGCATCCCGTGCACAGAATGATGCACTTGAAGCAACGCGAAGTCACAGCGCGCAGCAGTTCGCATTGAAAAGTTCAGAGCACAAAGCGAAGAGATTATATCTGTCTATGCTTAATGTATTATATCTATGCAACAGTTTATTGAGCCTTTTCTTTTAACAGTTCTAAATTTCAGTTACAGTGCGCATGAAGAACAATTCATAGCGCTCTCTACTCCAGTGATATATGATTTAGAATATGATTTAGAAAGCGCAATAAAGCAAGATAAAGTTATTTTATGCAAACTATAGACCTTTATCTACAAATAAAGTATAATAATGGGAACATTGATCTTGAAGAGAGTGTCATCGTGTTACTGTCGTAACCGAACGCGACGCGCTGTTTGAATGCTGAATGGAGAATGACTGAGGAGAGATGAGTTTCCATTAACCTTAACTTAACGACTTGCATATTAATTTTTACCTCACATTATGCTATTGAATGACTTTAGAAGTCTTGGAATATAGTGTGAAAACTTTATGGTGCTTTACAATGTTTTTTATGCCTTTAGCTTAACAATAACACAATAGTATGCACAATATTCGGACCTCACTGAGAAGCTGCAGCCGTGGCGGGATGATTTTAGGATGATTTAACCCTTAACCCTAATTTTAGGTGATTTTAGGTTAACCTTAACCCAGGGTTCCCGCGGGGTCTTAAAAAGCCTTAAAAGTATTGAATTTATGAATTTGGAAATAATGCCTTAAAAAGTCTTGAATTTTGATGTCTGGGTCTTAAAAATTGTGTTCTATGTCAGTGTTCATTTCATTGACTAAAATAATAACTTTTCTTCAACAACATTTTTCACTGACGAAAACGAGACGCTACCTAAATAAAACCTAGTTTTGAATGACAAAAACTATACAATTACAATACAATACAATTTTATTTGTATAGCACATTTAAAAACAACTGGCGTTGACCAAAGTGCTTTACAAGGCCAAAAGACGTACAATACAGGTACAATACAAAGACACACACATCAAGATATATTAAAAGCTATTGAAAAGAAATATGTTTTCAGAGAAGATTTAAAAATTGACAGGGTTCGGGCAGATCTGATATGAGCCGGTAGGCTATTCCATAGCCTCGGTCCGAAAGCTGCAAAAGTGCGATCACCTCTATTTTTTAGTCTGGTTCGAGGGATAGATAGTAGGTTAGAGTCCCCCGATCTGAGTGCTCTTGACTGTGTGATTGGGTGAAGTAATTCAGATAGGTACTGTGGAGTCTGGTTTTGCAATGACTTAAAAACAAATAAAAGAACTTTAAAATCAATTCTAAATTTAACCGGTAGCCAGTGAAGCGATATCAGGACTGGTGTGATGTGTTAAAATTTACGCTTCCCTTTGAGAAGGCGTGCTGCTGCATTTTGGACTAATTGTAAGCGAGAGATGCATTTCTGAGAGGCACCAATATAAAGAGAATTACAATAGTCCAATCTGGATGTTACGAATGCATGTATGGCAATCTCGAAGTGCTTAACAGACAAGAAGGGCTTAACCTTGGCTAAAAGACGGAGGTGAAAGAAACAGGACTTAACCACAGCACTTGTGAACTATGACGAAAATCTATTGACATTTTCGTCAACAAATAAAAACTAGATGAAAATGTTAGATAGTGTCGATCTGGGAAGCGATCCAGTCAGAACTGATGTCCTGCGTGTGTGGTAGATAAACACATTTGTACTGTAACGTGCTGATCTACCCCGCGGTCTCATAAAAGGTTAAAAATGTAAACCAACCACGCACCAACCCGAAGCGTGGAGCTGTGCACATATACACCTATACAGCACGCGGGTACTGCACTGAGCTCTCTTTCGTGTCTGAATGGACAAATACACACAACATTATGTCTAAATGTCCGGTTTGGAGAGTATTCATGTAAACTATGTCGGTTTTGTCTTAAACAGTTGTTTCGGGTGTGCATCAGTGCAATCGTATCCGCATGTCATTGGACATGAGCCGATGTCTTAAAGTGACAGTGGCAATAAACATAATGCGGTCTGTGTCATTAATTTTGATCAAGCAACTAAAGAAAAAGAGAAAAGCATTTACTGTTTGTTAATAGCTTTAATAAGGATTAATTATATTTAATTCATACAAATACTTGTTTGCTTGAAAGAATAAAGAATTATGTATGTAAGTTGTTATAAAGAATGCATATATCATTCATTGAAAAGAAGACTGTGTTTTACTTTAGGATACAATTGACCTAAACCCATTATATTTTAGTCGACTAAATCTACTGTAGATTTAGTTTACAGTAGATTTAGAAAATCTAAAAAAAACTCAAATCTAAAATCACTAAAATCTTATTGTATTTCGTCAACTAAAACTAGACTAAAACTAAAACAATTCAGATGACTAAAATATGGCTAAAATTAGTTTGTCATATTTTTTGTCAAAAGACTGAGACTAAAACTAAATCAAAATTTGCTGTCAAAATTAACACTGCTGTATGTAACTTCTCCGTATTTTTTTGTATTTTTCCTCAAAAGTTTCATTTGTCAACCGCGATGTTTATTTTTCAGGGGTCTCTCAGTTCCCCATATTCCCAGCATAGAATAAGTAGCTAGCTAATGTTAAAACACAACTTAACATTGTTCGGCAAACTTTCTTGTGGCCTACTGAAATGTTTTTATTTTTCACACCTGCTTGGCTTATCATCTTTTACCCATTCCACATTTGAAAAATAAATGAACACAAGTTGAACGATTTTGTTTTTCTTTGCTGGTAGGGACGTGAAATAGGTATTAATTTTTTATATAAATGGTCTTAAAAAGGTCTTAAAAAGACTTGAATTTAACTTGAAGAAACCTGTTGGAACCCTGTTAACCTTTAACCCTAACCCTTAACCCTAACCCTAACGGCAGAATGAATGTAGCGGAAACACTGACGTGTGTGTGTGTGTGTGTGTGTGTGTGTGTGTGTGTCAGGTCGGGTTAGTCCACCTGCAGTGGGAAGAGGCGTCTGCTGTGGTCTCCACCTGTAATCTGGCTGGTGTCGTGACTCTGTGGGACGCTCGATCAGGAATCCTGATGTCGGAGTATCATGGACACACTGCTGAGATCCTCGACTTCGTGCTGAACAGGTGTGTGTTAAACTGAGGCGATCAGGAACTGACGGTTATGCTGTTTTGTTTTGCAGTCTTTGTGACATTGATGCCTATAAGAGAAAGAGCTCATGTGACAATGTGCTGCTTTGCATATAAACTAAATATATTTTATAATTAGTTTATTTATCACTAATGCAATAAAGTACATAAGATTTAAAAAGCTTAAACCGTGTTTGACAAGTGGCGATTCTGAAATGGGTGTTTTATTTATTTCACATAGTTGATTAAAGCTCCTGTTTCGCCAGAGTTTAAAGTTTTTAGGAGTCACAACTAGTGTTGTCACGATACCTAAATTATGACTTTGATATGATACCAGACAAAAATACCTCGATACCGATACTGAATCGATACCACGGGGAAAAAACTAAAACAGTAAAAGTAATTGAAAAATATAACAGAACTTACAATTCATTGTTTTATAAATTAATTTAAAAATACTTAACTCACTTGACCAGCATGTTCCTGCCCTGCTTTTTGACCATACCCTCCCGTTTATTAAATAAAATAATAAGAATTACATGCCAGTGTGTGCGTCCTTACAGAGATGTTTGCAACATTGATATTATTATCAATCATGCTAATATTCGCTAACCTTTCACAATTGTGAACAGGTTAGGATGACTAAAATCTTATTTCAAGATATGAGTCATTTAATATTTTTTAAATGTCATCTTGTAATAACATATAGATAATTAATTTGATTTTATCTTTGTTATTAAAAATAAGCAAAAAAGGAAATTACTAACAATATGACAAATACTAAGACAAATTAAATAAACAGTGCTTAATTTTTTTTTATGGTATTGTTAAATAGAACTACTGTGGCTGAAAAAATCAAGTCTTCACTCTATAAATGAACTAGACTGATTCTTAATAAATAGATAAAATTTATTCAGTCAAGCATTGGGTGATTGTCTATTTTCTTTTGTTGTTTGACTAACATTAATCACACAGAATATTAGGCTGCTGCCCGCCCTTTAAGACCTGCACGTTGGAATACACACGATTTCTTTTGACAAATGGTTTACGTTCGATAAAGACATACCTACTGTGTTTTTACGTGAATGCTCGCCAGGCCGTGCATTTTTACATAGAATTTTGACTATTCAAACCTAATTGTCCGCGAAAGAGAACGTTCCGGGTTACTTGACTGTAACCCTGTTCCCTGAAAAAGCGGAACGAGATGCTGCGCTGCTTAGCGCATTGGGAACGTCTTTAATCGTCACCCGCTGTGAATATAGTGTGTAAACACGTCGATTTAATCGACCGGAAGTAATATAGCCTCGGTCGGTGACGTCATTGGCGCGCACCCGCGACACGAGGCTATAATTAGATGAGCCGCAGGTGCATCGTCAGGATATTTTGTCTGAAGAGCAGTCCTGGGACATCATCAGCACGGCAAAGTAGCGCAGCATCTCGTTCCGCTTTTTCAGGGAACAGGGTTACAGTCAAGTAACCCGGAACGTTCCCTTTCAAAAGCTACAATCGATGCTGCGCTGCTTAGCGCATTGGGAACGAGAATACCCACGCCGCCGTGCTTGAAGGTGTCTGGACTCCTTACGGTTGTGTAGGTGTGCTCACAAGAACGCAAGAAAGACCTAGACATTAGCTTGTGATGTCGACTCAAGGACGTGAGAGCCCGGAGTGGCATGAACATCTAAACTATAAAACCTTATGAATGTGTGCGGAGAGGACCAGCCTGCCGCATCACAAACATGCTGTAAGGGCACCCCTTGCCAAAGCAGTATAGGCGACCCCTCTGGTGGAGTGAGCCCTTAGACCCGTTGGCGAAGCTTGGCCACGCGCCTCATAGGCAAGAGCAATAGCATCCCTGACCCAATGTGACATGGTCTGTTTAGTAGCGGCAGCACCCCTGTTACTGCCCCCATAACAAACACATATTTGCTCTGACTTACGCCACTGGCTAGTGCGGTGAACGTAGGCCTGAAGAGCACGGACTGGACACGGTCTGTGAGATCTCTCCTGCTCCGGCGTTGTGAACGGCGGACGGCAGAAGGCCTCAAGAGTGACCGGATGTACAGCCAAAAACGGTACTTTAGGCAGGTAATCAGGATGAGGATGCAAAATCACTTTCACCATTCCTGGGGCAAAGTCTAAGCAGGATGGTGATATTGACAGCCTGCATGTCCTCGATTCCTTTTGGAGAGGTTATAGCATAAGAAAAAACATCTTTAGGGTCAGAAGTTTGCCAGACGCTGACTCTATAGGTTCGAAGGGGGTCTCAACCAGACCCTCTAGGACTATAGCTAAGTCCCATGAAGGGATCTTGGTTCTTACGGGAGGCCTCAGTCGTCTGGCCCCACGAATGAAGCGAGTGAGCAGAGGATATCTCCCGAGTGGCACCCCGTCAACCAAGGCGTGGCAAGCCGAAAGAGCGGCCACATAAACCCTGAGAGTGGCGGGGCATGTGCCTGTTGATAATTTTTCCTGCAGGAAATTCAGAACTGAAGCAATCTGGCAGTTGACCGGATCTGCATTATGTACAACATACCACCTTTCAAAAACACCCCATTTGTTGGCATAACTCTTTCTAGTGGAGGAAGCCCTAGCACTTAGAATGGTCTCAATAACGGCAGGCGAAAGCCCAGGTTCCCTCAGTTGGTACCCATCAGGGGCCAAACATGAAGGTTCCACAGGTCGGGCCTGGGATGGAATATCGTGCCCTCCGCCTGGGACAGAAGGTCCCTCCTCTCCGGAATCGCCCATGGCGAGCCGTTGAGGAGAGATATTATCTCTGTTCGGCCAACGCGGCGCTATCAATAAGAGGCAAGACCCTTGCTGGCGAACTCTGGCAAGAACTCCCGCGAGCAGAGCCACTGGAGGAAACGCATACAGGCGCATTTTGGGCCATGTGTGTGCCATTGCATCCAGACCCAAGGGGGATGGGTGACTCAGAGAAAAGTAGAGGGGACATTGCGCTGTCTGATAGGAGGCGAAGAGGTCCACTTCCGCTTTGTAAAATCTGGTCCAGATCTGATTGACTACTTCTGGGTGGAGTTTCCATTCCCCTTTCAGCAGTTTCTGTCTGGACAGTAAATCTGCTCCCACAGTCAGGTGCCCAGGGATGTACATTGCCCTGAGTGACAGGAACTTCTCCTGGGCCCAGAGGAAATCTGCCTCGCTATTCTACATTTACATTTTACATTTAGTCATTTAGCAGACGCTTTTATCCAAAGCGACTTACAATTGAGGACTAAACCAAGCGAGTCATCGTGAAGAGGCAAAAACAACGCAAGAAGTGTTCAAAATACAAAGTTCAGACATTGCTCGGAGTAGCATAAGCCAGGTAGCCTGACTACGTCAGACTTCCTACTTCCGCTAATTTCATTTCGCTCCTATAGTCAGTCTGAGATAGCAGCCTATCTTTCTGTTCTCCACCGGCCTGAAAACAGCCGGCCAATCAACGAACAGAGGGCGGGCTGAAAGCCGTGACGTAGTCGGTAAGCGCCGTGTTTAAGATTAGGTCAGGGAAATCGAAAACGACCGCTGATATGGAGACGCGGATGCAATTCGCTCTGTTGTGGAGAATATTCCCGGCATTAGCAAACTGAAGCCCGAACACGAAGAGTGTGTATTAAACATTTTGAATGGAGGTGATGTTGTGGCCCTACTCCCTTTGGGAAAAGTTTAATTTATCAACTATTACCGATCGTCAGCGAGAAACTGGGGAGCCTTTTGACAGGTCAGTGTCTCTTTTCTTTTCCAGGTCTTAAATACCGTAAAACTTCAAATAATAGCCCGGGCTTTTATTTGCCCAAATCGTCGAACTGCACCGGCTTGTACTTGAGATAGGCGTCTAACTTATATGAGACAGACCTTTATAGTTGAGATGTTGTTCATTGAGATGTTGTTCCTAGAGTCTATAATCTCTAAAAATCTCCAAATGCTCCACGTGAAACCGCGGTCTTCCGACCTCTTACTATCTTGTCGATTGATTTTTATGAATATGCGCGAGGGAGAGAGAGCAAGACAGCGCTCGTGTTGTTTGTAGACGTGGGAGTGCGCGCGCGCGGCCGGGGCGCTCTCTCGCTCTCTCTCTCTCTCTCTCTCTCTCTCTCTCTCTCTCTCTCTCTCTCTCTCTCTCTCAGCAGTCATTCTATACATCACATTTACAGATCAAAAAAGTCGTTTACAGCCATGTTCACTCGGGTATTTCGCTCGCATCATCAAGTGTTTACAGTGGAAGTTCGATCATAGATTTGAGTTCGATGCATGATGTCTGTGGTTCGATGCGGCTGTGTCGGCGCATAACATACGTCATAAACAAACTTATCTGATTGGCTTACGGGTAACCAATGATTTTAAACTTCAGTACGCGCCCCCTAGCGAGAGAGAAAACACTTCTCTATTATGCTATCCCAGACTCTGTGTACGAAGCAAAGTGAAGTAGCAGAGTCTGGTATTACCAGGCTATAAGCCAGGCAAGCGAGGATTTAAAGGAAAGGATTTTTTTTAAATATTTTTTTATTTTTTTATTTTTTTTGTTAAGTGCTCCCGGAAGAGATGAGTTTTCAGTTGCCTTTTGAATGCTGTCAGGGATTCTGCATTCCGGATGACGGTGGGGAGATCATTCCACCAGCATGGAACCGTGAATGAGAATGTCCTGGAGAGTGATTTTGTGCCCCGCTGTGATGGGACCACGAGCCGTCGCTCATTGACCGATCGTAGGCTTCTGGTAGGGATGTACACTTGTAGTAGTGAGTGGAAGTAGGAGGGGGCTGAACCTGTGGTCAATCTGTAAGCAAGCGTCAAAGCCTTGAACTTGATGCGAACAGAGAGTGGTAGCCAGTGCAGAGAGATGAACAGAGGAGTGACGTGGGCCCTTTTGGGCTCGTTGAAGACGAGACGAGCTGCAGCATTCTGGATCATTTGTAGAGGTTTAGTTGCACATGATGGAAGTCCAGCCAGAAGAGCATTGCAGTAATCAAGCCTAGAAATGACCAGGGCCTGGACGAGAAGTTGTGTTGCATGCTCAGTTAGGAAAGGTCTGATCTTCCTGATGTTGTGCATAGCAAACCTGCATGATCGAGTTGTCTTTGTAATGTGGTCAGTGAAGGTCAGCTGATCATCAAAGATTACTCCAAGATTTCTGACCGACCTTGATGGGGATGAATGGATTGAGGATGAATCTAGCAGATTCTGTTCAGATTGCATGAGTGCAGACCTCCCTGGTGATTATGTAAGAGACTGCCGCTGTGTTGTCTCCCCCACACTAGGACAGCCTCTCAACTGAGGGAGAAAGTATTTCAGGGCCAGAAATACATATTGCATCAACTTGAGACAATTGATTTGCCAATCAAGATGATGCCTACCCAGGTCCCCTGGGCTGGACGACCACTTAAGACCGCTACCCAGCCCAACAGGGAGGCGTCTGTCGTTAGCATTCTGCGACAACAAGACGCACCTAGAGTGGGACCCAAGGTGAGGAACCGGGGTCTGAACCACGTAGAAAGGGAACGAAGTCACAGTGCGTAACCCTTACCTTAAACATCGAATTTTTGAAAGTACACGAAGCGCTCAGCGCGTGACTTACCATAAACATGGATTTTTAAAAAGGACACGAAGCACTCCCTTACTTGCCTTTATTTACCCTTGGGGATTGTATAGTTATTTGAGCCACAACTGAAGTGGTCTCATGTGCAAAAGGCCCAGAGGGATCCCTGTGAATGCAGCTGCCATGAGACCTATGTAATGTCCTGACCTAGCCAAATGCTGCTTTAGGGTGTTTAAAATGGTCTTGACACAAGCGGGGGACAGTTGTGCCCCCGATGGTGACAGAGTCCCATTTAACCCCCAAGCACGTTACCCACTGGGGAGGAGAGTGAACGCTTTTCTTGGCGTTGCAACTCAGCCCCATATAGAGAAGATGAGCGGGGATCGATCTAGATGTCGAAGCGCAAGCTCTTGAGACTGGGCCAGTATCAGCCATTCGTCTATGTAACATGGCTAGGTCGAATGGAAGGACCCGGAATTGGTAAGCTTCGCCCCCCAAAGCAAACATCAGGAACTTCCAGTGTTGTGGCAATATTTCTAAATGAAAATATGCGTCTTTTAAGATCGACCGTGAAGATCCAAACGTGATATTGAATTACAACACAATCTTCTTGATAGTTAGCACCTTGAACTTGAGCGTTCTAACAGAACGGTTCAAGCCTAAAAGATCTAAAAATGGACGCAGTCCTCCAATTTTTTTTCTCCCAATCAGATCAGCCTGATATGTCTGCATCACTACTATAGTAGTCAGTCTGACCCCCACCAGCGTGGATATTTTTATACACAACTTGGTGGGGAGTGCTGACTCCTTAAATAATATGAGCCCCAGAGAAGAGTGAGCCCGCGAGCAGGGGCGGATTGGCCATCGGGAATACCGGGAGCAATCCCGAACGGCCGGTCCATTTCAGGCCGAAGACCGGCCAGTGGTCAAAGATGTTTTTTTTTTGTTTTTTTTAAATGATACGCGACCGGCTTAACCGGCCGCTCAGCTGCAGCATGTGTGTGTTTCAGACCGGGCCACGCCAATACTTTCAATCTGAGGGGGGATACGAGTGGCCCCTCCCAACTTGGACTGATCCTCGTTTTTCCTGACATCCGATTGGCTCAAACTAGGCGCAGATCAAAGGAGTTTACTTTTGGCCATGTTTGGCGGGTTTGTGTGAATGCAACAGAGACGGATGGTAAACATGGCGAAAAGAAGGAAAGAAATGGGTGGGGCCGAAAACATAAGAATTAAAAAGAAAAAAATGTTGGCACAAGAGGCAGCTAAATGTGCCAAATTAACAGACCTTTTCCATACTGAAAAGGGTGCTGTAGCAGCCAGAGGTGCAGATGAGGAAGGACCCAGTAGCAGGGACAGGACATGTGCACAATTAGTGATATATTAGTGATTTATTATACACTGAAATTGCTTATATTTGCATTTAAATATAGGTATTTATTACATGGCTTGGTAGAATTCCAATGTATAATGCGGTCGGTTTCTTGATAACAGATAATTATCCCTTACATATGTTATATTTTTATAGATATATATTATATACTGACTGTACACGTGACATACTGTGACTTGACTTATGTGTTCGAGATTAGGTTTTGCTGACCTGGTTGCGTTAGTGCAGTGGTGACTTGCTTATACAACCTGAAGAGGCAGGTGGCATCCTAAAATTTCATGAATGTCTTCAGTGTAATCTGATTCTCTTTATACCATAAAAACACTATTTGAATTAAAATAACTGCAAATAAATCCTTCTGCTCGTGCACCAAGGTCACTCGCATAAAA
Organism: Tiaroga cobitis; assembly: GCA_030578255.1. NCBI lineage: Eukaryota > Metazoa > Chordata > Actinopteri > Cypriniformes > Leuciscidae > Tiaroga > Tiaroga cobitis. The sequence continues at coordinate 101,735 of CM060596.1, read as the reverse complement.
GGCCTCTCCATCTTAAAGTCCCGGGCTGAATTTCAGTCCCAGTACGTCCCTGCCCGCGAGAGTCTCTTCGGACTGGCGCATCATCGTAAACCACATGCCCCTGCACCCACAATAGTCTAATAGATTGACGTCGAGGGCACAAAGATGCACGAAGAATAAGGTTTTCCCCATGCACGAGTTAACGTCATGGAGATCCTCAAGGAGGGCAGTTTAGCTGTAATCTGGCCACAGCACGGGTCACCACCTCGAGTAACCTCTCAAACGTTTTATCATAACGAGAGAAGTGCTCGGAGGCGGTACTCCCAAAGTCCATCATTTTAGATGGATTTTTCAATATTTAATTCCTCAGAATTAAATGTGACCAAAGAACAGCCAGACAATATATTAATACAAGCATTTGATATATTGCATTGAATATCTGATTTCTCATATATTATCATTTAATTCATCAGCAATAAATACAGCCAAATATCAATTAGACAAGCAAACACGGTCTGAATGACAGGCTGTAAAAATCTTTCATAAGATCAGCCTAGTATGCCTGTAACACAGCCATGGTGTACAGCGCAGTACCAGCCTGACCCGCTGAAAATGCATGTGATAATGCGATCCCAGGGGAGTGAAAGCCCACGAAAGCTCGTGGGCTTTCACTCGTCTCTCCGATCTGAGGCAGCATCATATAATCGCGTGCCTTTGCACCCGCGATAGTCGAATTGGTCGACGTCAGGGGCACAAAGACATGCACAGCATTTAGAGTGCTGTAACTCTTAAAGTACCGGTACTAATAAAATTTCATATCGTACCGTTATTATTAGCAGGGTATCGCGATACCTTTCTAGTACCGGTATATCGTGCAACACTAGTCACAACTGTATTCAAGTCAAGTCAAGTCAAATATATTTATATAGTCCTTTTCACAATACAGATTGTATCAAAGCTGCTTCACAGTATCAATCAAAACAACTTAACAATGTTTGTTTATTACTGGAAAAAAAGACATCCAAGACATTCCCTAAATTATCATTCCATGTGTGCAGAAAACGACTCGTACCCGAAATTGATTCACGCAGTGAAGTCTGCCCCACAATCGCATTGCGGGTGCTACCCCTTTGAAATAAGCAAAGCGAACATTCCACTGTGCTCACAATTCACCATGCTCAAACGCAAGGGCTGCATGCTCTTTCCCTAAACAAACAAAGCAGTAAGTGTGTGTATCCAGTTCTGACATAGAACATGAACATGGAAGGACACAGCGCTTACTCTGTTGACTCATTTCTCTTTTTACTTTTTCTAAACTCGTTTTAGATCGTTGAGAGATGAGAAAGAGAAAATCTGCACACTGTTCAGTGATAAACTAAATAACTCCTAACAGAGATCTGTAGCAGATAGAGAGGAGATAAATGCTTGCACACCAAACACAGAGAGGTCTCTGAAGACAAAAGACCTGACGATGCACCTGCGGCTCATCTAATTATAGCCTCGTGTCGCGGGTGCGCGCCAATGACGTCACCGACCGAGGTTATATTACTTCCGGTCGATTAAATCGACGTGTTTACACACTATATTCACAGCGGGTCACGATTAAAGACGTTCCCAATGCGCAAAGCAGCGCAGCATTGATTGTAGCTTTTGAAAGTAACTGAAGTCGCTGTGTGAAAGGCGTGTGCGCGCGCTTCAGGTCTGAGCACGTCCCGTGCTTTATTTTCTCATGCATGTATGTTTCTTTGTCAAGTGCTGCGCGTATATATTTCACTGTTCTGCTTCCGTTGTTTAGTGAATGTAAACAGTGGTAGAAGAGCTCTGCACACGTCCCGAGTCCTGATGTCACACAGCAACGCAAATTAAGAAATACTGCTCTTATTATTTAGAGTGCTGTAACTCTTAAAGTACCGGTACTAATAAAATTTCATATCGTACCGTTATTATTAGCAGGGTATCGCGATACCTTTCTAGTACCGGTATATCGTGCAACACTAGTCACAACTGTATTCAAGTCAAGTCAAGTCAAATATATTTATATAGTCCTTTTCACAATACAGATTGTATCAAAGCTGCTTCACAGTATCAATCAAAACAACTTAACAATGTTTGTTTATTACTGGAAAAAAAGACATCCAAGACATTCCCTAAATTATCATTCCATGTGTGCAGAAAACGACTCGTACCCGAAATTGATTCACGCAGTGGTAACCATAGCAACGTTTTGGCATAGTGTGCGTTTGGTATCTGCTCTTTTTGACCAAAGCAATATGTTAGCTAACACTATGACCATAACCAAAGACTTGTGTTTGCAATTTTAACTAGGGATGGGCATTTTTCTAAAATATTGTATTAGAATATTTGGGCTCATAAAAATCTAATATTCGTTTATTTAAATAACGTTTAACGTTAACGAATTTTATTTAAACTAGTTTATTTTAATGACGTTTTAAAGCCATTATTTTTAAACATTTAAAAAAAAAATTGTCACCATTTCTGAACAAGCTTACAATTAGGCAATATACACAACAATCTTACTATATATCTTCAGGTTTTCTTTTAGTTGAAAACATTAAACCCTCTGGGGTCCGAGGTGTTTTCTGGGTCCTGGAGATGTTCTGACATTTGTGCTTATTTCTGTTACTTGTGACATTTTCATGGCTAAAGTCTGTTTACACTGTATTCAGCACAAACTCTGCTACAATAATGTCAGCAGCATGTATGTAAAAGTTTTTAGTTTTGAGATAATGACTAGGGCTGGGTTTCGATTCAAATTTCAAGAATCGATTCGATTCCGATTCTCAAGATCTTGAATCGATTATCATCATTCGATTCGATTCTATCCGATCTGATCTTCGAGATTTAGATCAGTGTTTTTGAAAAAAAGCATTTTTTTTCAGCAGTTACCTGAAGGACTGTATGCAACATATTGATACTATTATTATAGACATCCAACTGAGTATGGATGGTTGTAAAGAACAATCCCCCTTCCAGAGTGTTGATACAACTGCTTTCACAAACTTGCACTGGTGTAGACGACAGAGGACGCAGTATATCAGCAGCAGTAGTAGGGCTGGCGCGATATCCGCAATCTTGTAGTAGCCTACCACACTGACAAGTCAACCGCAGAGGATTGCAAGTAACCGCAGCAATATTCACGGTTTTTTATAAGGCTATACCCTTCTTGTTTTGAACTTAATGCATGTGTATTGAATGTTGAACAAGTTCATAATGATAACAAGACTGCATGTTTATCATGGTGATTTGTAGCCTACGGCTTCCCACAGACAGTGAATGAGAGAGATCGGCAGAGCGCGTGCGATCACCTGCGTCTGTCTTTGAAGTCATATTCGTGGAAAGGTTGCCGTGTAAAAGGAAAGCGAAATATTTGTAGTATAGTCCTTTTAACGTTCACGTCACGGAAATGCGCGTCAGCAGCAGCGCTGGTCATAATTAACACCTTGTTTCATTATCGCTTTTAATGAATCAGCTTTTCTGAACGTGTTCGTTGAATGAACGGTTTAGTGACTCACTCAAAGTCCGTTGTCGTAACAATGTGCGTACTGAGTGAAAGCCTTTCAATGCGCATATAGGGATCTCCCAGTCGCAGCAAGTTAAAGTTCACAGGGAAAATGTAAGCCTGTTATTAAATCGATCCTCTGAGTTACGGATCGATCTTTAGAAATTAATATGAAAATCGATTCAGAATTGGTGAATCGATTTTTTCAACACAGCTCTAATAATGACGTTTATGCGTGGTTTGTGAAAAAACAAAAAAAAATGTCACTGAAATAAGGTCATGAAACCCATACTGATTATGTCTTCACAATACTTTTGAAAATTGTATCATGTAGCCTAGAATATTTGCTTCAAAACTGTGAAAACCATCCAGCGTACTCATTCAGATAAAACAATAATTGATTTAACATTTGTAAGACATGTTTTGTGTAAGAAAGTTCTATGCGAGGAGGCGTGAATCATCATGAATATTGATGTGTTTCACACCTGAGAAAGACAAAGACCCTCCCCTAATGGCCCTATCAGGTGCTATCATTATGAGGAGCCTTGCACAAAGAATGAGAGATAAAAAAAAAAAAAAGGCTTTTTGATTGTTTGGATTTATTTACAACACAACATAATCCAAAGATACACAACAAAGGACAAAAAAAAAACACATTATTGAACACACTGATCTAAAGTCCGGTCTTCACCCTGTAGCGTCATCTACATCAAATCACTTACATCTGATACTTTACTCTCTGATTGTTAATGGCTTAGTTCACCCATACTCGTGTAATTTCAAACCCAGAAGACCTGCGATGAAGATGTATATTTACATTTATTCATTTAGCAGACGCTTTAATTCAAGATATTTTCAATATTATTCTTTCAAATTTGGTCAAGTTTGTCCATAAAATTCAAATTAAAGACTGAACATGCTTTGCTTCCTCTGTGTTCTACCTTCATCATGGGTAAAATATTCATTTGTGCAGTAACTCTTTGATGGTTAATGATGTTGGGTCTGTCGTGTCCACAGAGAGGCGTCAGTCGCAGTCACTGCCGGAGGAGATCATAAAGCCAAAGTCTTCGTCCTGCAGAGACCGGACCGGTAGAGCGAGGGAACCCGAACCCTGACCCCTAACCCGGACCGGTAGAGTGAGGGAACCCGGACCCTGACCCCTAACCCGGACCGGTAGAGCGACGAAACCCTGACCCCTAACCCTGACCATAACCCAGACCGGTAGAGCGACGGAACCCGAACCCCTTACCCTTAACCCGGACCGGTAGAGCAACGGAACCCGAACCCTGACCCCTAATCCCTGAGCTGGACCGGTAGAGCGACGGAACCCGAACCCTGACCCCTAATCCCTGAGCTGGACCGGTAGAGTGACGGACGTTCATCCTCCGAGCGCTGGAACTGTAGATCTTCCTCACTGACACACCATCGCCTTTAAACAGAAACTTTATAGACTTTTAACAGAGCTCTACTATTCTATCTTTAATGTCATTCTTGTCATGACTGTGTACTCCTGTTGGACTGTTTGTTAATATCTTTATATCTTTATAATTGGGACGTGCACTATACAGCCAAAAACTATTCTAGTGATTTCTGTGAGAACAAATATTAATGCTATACCAGACAGTGAGAAATGTGTGCGACAGCGTTTATGGAGGATCATCTTCTGCTCCGGCATGGCTAACCCTAACCCTAACTCCATCATCACCGACATCTGTCTCTAAATCTGATGCTCTTGTGTCTTGTTGAACGTTTTGATTGTTCTTCCTCACTTAGTAAAGCATCTCTTTCTGCACGGGCTCACAAAGCTCCACAAACTTCTGCAATACAATTAAAAACATCTCACTGTATGTTGTAGCATTAATACTAGTCCTCACAGAAATGACTGAAATAACCCAACCCATTAATTAGAAAGAGATGTCCACATTCGTTTAACCACGTGTTGTATGAAATTCACTTTTGACATAATCATTATGGTAAAACTGCACATTTACTCATTGGTTCAGATTAAAGATGCTGTCTGTGTCTGTTTGCTTGTTAAGGATCAGTTTTCCTCATTCTTCTCCCACCGCGCTGTGAATTATTAGCAGTGACACAGATTAGGATCTGCCTGTGGGCGGTCTTGGTAAAAGTTCATTGCAGATTGGGTTAGCCATACACTCTGCTGTATTTAATTAATGTCATGTTGAAACAACATGAATGGTCAACCTCTTTTTTCCCCTTTGTAACAAGTAACTTTCTGTGATTTAACATGCCAAAAAATGTGATGAGTGAATAAACACAAGTGATGTTAAACCAGCTGAGGTCGTGTTTGCCACTGAATCCCCTCCATGTCCCCAAACTCAGACTTGCGCTCTTTGCTCTTAACCACTCGTAAATTTGACTCGTGTTCAAGTGTGCCTGAAGGCCATAGTGTGTGTAGGACTTTTGATTGTCTATTGGGACACAATAGACAATAGACAATAGTGTGTGTAATGGGACAGGCCCTAGTTCCTGGAAGTGCTGCCCTCTTACTTAATGCTTCTCTTTGTGCACTAACTAGGTAGTCATGGAAGTTTTAATGAAAGTACTTGTGAAATAAGTGTGCATATGCCAGGACACTAGACATCTCTCATACTGTTGGTTGTTCCTTACATTGTATCAGCTCTTATAACTGCACATGCACAGCTAATGTTCATGAAACCAATTTTGTCAGAACGGCTGTTAGATTACTTACTGTGTCTCAAAGTATCATGCACATGTTGAACATGTATGCTTTAAAACAGCAGCACGAAATGATATTTGGTATTTGATGTCATCAGTTGTGAGCATGAGTACTAGTCAAACTATGTTAGATACTCCACTGTATTCATCTCAGACAGTTTGTATCTTCTTCTGTCTTTATCTGTCATACACCAGCATGTTATTGTAGGTTTGTGTTTTACGAGTCACGTTCCCGTTGGACTTGCCCCTGTTCACTTTCCCCGCTTGACAAGCAACTTTGTTTCTCTCCAGCTGTCGAGGATCTCACTGTGCAGAGCTCTGATGAAGAATCAGACCTGTAATGGACAGCGCTATTGCCTTTTGCAGTTTACTATCCTGCCTGCAAACTTTTCTTACATTCTGTTAAATGACCTGACTTGACAGTATGTTTGATGAGGACCTAGGAATTCTGCTCTTTACTTCAAGCCAAGTGACAAAAGGTACCTTTTCTGTATGACTTTTCGTTTGGTCTATAAATAACTTTTCAGGAAACTCGGCATTCATGAAAGAAATGTTGAATTTATGGTCTGGAGTTCCTCGTTCACGACTAATATAAACCTTGGACACGGACCATTTTCAAGCCAAAGGTATTTTACCGTCTGTTTTTATTTGTAACGTTTATGTTGGTATTCAAACATTTAAAAGACATTTTATAGACTAAAAGGTGTGTTATTTATCAGAGCTGAATGTATTTTTAAGTTGTACTTAATTATATTCCAAATGGAACTGAATTCATTCTTTGCTTAAGAATATGATAACGTCAGAGAATAGCTATTAACTTGGTAGATCATGCTTATCTAGTATTGAACTTGTAGCCTTTTTGTATTAGCAGCTCAAACTTTTTTGAACGTGTGAAAATAAGCTAGAGGAATTATCACGATCAGAAGATCTGCTATGCTGCTAACCCTAACCCATAATCAAGCTGTGTTTCCACTGTCGAGACCCTAAAACACTCCTCCACAGAACAACGTCACACAATCCCACCGTTTCACCAGCACAGAGAAGCTAGCTGACTGAAAACTAACTACACCGGGAGTGCACATCAAACATGCTGAATCAAACTGATGATCATTATTTCACACAAAAAGATAACACGCATATGTATTCATTTAGGCCTGCTTCCATTTATTTGTGATCACAGCAATGCACAAAACAACCCCAAAGGCTTACACAAAAGTCAAGTCATCTTCATTTATATAGCGTTTTTAACAATGGATTGTTTCAAAGCAGCTTTACAGAGATAAACATATAATTTAAGGTAACAGATACTATTACTATTAACAAAATACTATTAAAATATATTTTACGCTACATTCATTTTCCACTAAATTATGCGATCTGAGAAGGTTTGAGCGATCACTTTAATATTAACCCTTCAGTCAGAGCAACAGAGGGAGCTCACGGACAGAAATCAGAAGTAAAGAGTTAACCGGAGTATATTTAATTTATGATATGCCTGGTATCAACAAAGACACATGGAAGAGACAGATTCAACATGAAACCAAGTAAATACACAATTATGATTATATATGCTTTGTCTATGTTCTTATGAAAGTGAGTTTTGAGCTGAAATTTGTTTAAATGTCTTTAATGTTGAGGTTAGCGGTTAGCCTGATATGGAAACATGGGAAACTAGCAGCAGTGTAGATGCTCAAACTCCGCCTCTGTTCATAAGCCCTCCTCAAGCCCCTGTTGGCCCGCTTTGGATCAAGATATTCCTTGGGCCAAAAAAACAGTTGAAGCCCCAACGAGGCCCCGGAAGAGACAGTGGAAACGCCACTGGCGCTGGCACGCACTAGAAGCTCGCCTTTGAGTCGACAGTGGAAACAAGGCTAATGTGGCAATAACAACAGCTGTCATGATTTCTCAGTGAGAAAATTTGTAAAATCAGCACTGAAACCTTTCATAGGAAGGAGAAAAAAACACTTTTTTCTTATGTTGACAGAATTTAAGTAGTAATATGGAATGTCTCATTGTTCAACAATATGTATTGATTTGTTAATCAATGTTAAATCAATGTTGTATTACTCTCCTCTTCACACAGATTTAACTCGTCTTACTATGGACGTTTTGCGTGGAAAGTTGTGGTAATGGCTACGGTGATGCGAAACACCTCTGATAGCGATGTGGAGGCCCAGCTAATCTATGCTCTCACGCTGCCCATGTCCTGCGCTATAATCCTGATCAACCTGCTCATAATCCTGGCCATCACCTGCAGCCGTCAGCTTCACAGCTCGCAGAACTACTTCTTCGTGAGCCTGCTGGTGGCCGACCTGTGCACAGGTGTTGCTCTTCCCTTCATTCCCTGGATGGGCCTGAACCGCCCGCTCAGCTTCTCTTCCTGTCTGCTGGTGCACATTTTCCCTAACTTTCTGTTCCTGGCCTTCCTCTCTAACCTAGTACTGGTGCACTACGAGCGTTATCGTAGTATCGTAAGTCCCCTCAGGCGTGGACAACTCTGGCTGCATCGGCGATTCGCTCTCGCTCTGCTAGCCGCGTGGATGCTGCCGCTACTGTTCGCTCTGTTGCCTGCCTTCGGCTGGAATAACAAGGCTATTCATGACCGGAACGGTTGTTGTCCAGAAACCAATAGCACGGCACATTCTAGCTGCGTGGCGTTGTCTGGAGAGCGTTGCTGTACATACCGAAGTGTCTTTCCTAATGCTTTCATCTATTTGGAGGTGTATGGCCTACTGGCACCCGCTATCCTCTCCATTGCTGCGATGACGTGCCGTGTGCTGTGGATCACCCGAGAACAGCTGAGAGACATTCAGCGTCTGCAACGGGCCGTGGCAAATAAGGGATACAGACGGAGACTGGAGATGCGTTACGCTTGTTGTGTGGCAGCCGTTTCCCTCGCCTTCTTGGCCTGCTGGGTGCCCTACATTGTTTACACTCATATAGGCATGGAGTTTTTGCTTCGTCGGGGAGGAAAGAGCGATCGCACGGGCCACATTGTGCTGTCCTGTGTCGGGGTTGGGGGTATTGCTGTCGTGCCCCTGCTTCTGGGACTTGCCAACAGGGAGTACACAGATCCGGTCAAGAAACTGTTCCGCAAACTGCGGCACCGCTGCGGACATACAAGTGTGCAAATGGACACTAGACTTCGATTCTGTCGCAGCTGATGTGATTGACTTTCAATTGACGTTTATATTTATATTGTTCATAAGATAAACTGTGATTTTGGTTTCATTCTCAAAATAAAATGGTTTGGAAACATAAAATGGTTTGGGCAATATAAACAGAGGACAAAATCAGCTGTTTTGGAACAAATGATTCAATTTGGGAGACAATAACTTTATTTTTCATGCAATTTCAACTTTATAACTTTGTAGAACTTCTACATTCACAAACAGCTATATCACACACTGGATGAACGGGAATATTCGAAAAACCATAATGGGGGCACTTTTAAAAACAGCAACAATAATGTTTTTTAAATCGATTGAACCTGCGCTATTGAGGCTCTCAGCAGTTCAGACCTGTGCAGTAGGTCATTTGAATACAATATGGATTTACTTCTATTTTTGGAATTGTTCCCAGTGTTTTGAAACAGGTTTTCTCTCATAGACAGATGCCCTAACATTCTATGTTAGATTTTCCTGATGCCACGCAGAATTCATCGGTTCTCGTGTAATGACCAGCAGAGCAGCCGCCTCCTTCATGCTTTGTAGAGGGACGATGTTCTGGTGTTGGTATGTACATTTTTTTTTCTCCCAACATATTTACCAAAAAGAACTGTTTTGTTCAATCCTAGAATATTCTTCCATTTTTCCAGCTTTGGAAAAAGTTACTTCAAGGTGTTCTTGAGGCAACAGTGAGCTTCATTGGATGATAATAATTTCCTGTCATCCTCTCATTAACTCTTTTGTTGTGATTTCCCTAGAAAGTTTGAGATGACAAACCTGGACCTGTTAGATAATCAGGCTGGTAAGGTTTGAGATTGCTGGCATTATACAGCACAAATCAACAACCAGAGGCGCAGTTGCCAAAAACAGTAAAATTAATAGAACAAGAAAAAGTACTTGAGCAATAAAATAATTACATGAGCAAGATTGTATTCAATGCAAAGACTGGAAAAATGCAAATGCATAATTACTTCAGATCTGATCAAGCTTCAGCTCGAGCAGTGATGAATGACGTAAGTTCAAAACATGTTCGAAAGGAACATCTCATCCTGTCAATCAGGGGCGTCACTAGGCCCTTTTTAGGGGGGCTTGAGCCCCCCTAAATTTATGCCTAGCCCCCCTAAAAATTTGTGATTAATATGCTACACAAATTCGTGTTCGCTTCAGTCTTTAGTCTTGTCTTTAATCAGATTCAGCGCGTTCTTCGTCTTAAATCCGCATTCCGCAGAGAGGAAAGTGTGTGTGTGTTCATCTGAGCCCATTGGTCTGTCACTGATCGTCAATGTCAGAATATTTGAGATGACCAATCAAATCAAAGTAGGCGGGCTTTACATTCACAGACGCTGAGCGCGAATTTTAGCAGCACAACTCGACGCTTCAGTGCACGGGCAAGTGCGAGATAAGATGTAAGTAGCTAAACTTATAACGTTATATATTTGACAGTTTTTTGAGGTCATTAAAGTTAAACGAATGACAAAAATAATCAGGAAAACTAATATAGTTTTGTCTAATTTCGCCCTTTTGAACTGAAATTAGGCATGTAACGTCAGCCTAATGTAATCATTCGTTTACTGTCATTGTGAGTGGACAAAAAACATTAACAAAGCCGTTTTCATCCTGTTAGGTACAGGATTAATAATGAATGTGTACATATTGAAAATATACCTAATACAAATTGTAGCCTTTAGTAAATAAAAAAAAAGCTCAGCTTTTGGAGGGGAAGAGAAAGGGCACGATGAGGAGACTGAAAAAAAAGAAAGGAAGATGGAGGAGAGAGCAGGTATTGACAAATAGTCTACTGACATAGTTTTAAAGCTATTTCTTATCCTTTTTTGGTCTTCAAACGTCTTGAAATACACATTTCAGAGATTAAAAAAATGTAACCCCCAAACCTCCACCTCAAATGCAGGACCTCTGTGATTATAAAGCCCTGTCTACAGCCCTGTATTAGGCATCAGAATCAGAAAGCGCTTTATCCCAAGTGTGCTTGCACAAGGAATTGGTTTTGGTGCTGATGCTTCCAGTACACATATACAAATATGTGATAAGGCATAAGATCAATAATGAATGTGTAGCCTTTAATGTGAATTAATTTGATAAACTTAGTTACCTTTAGTAGTTTTCAGTAAATTAACACGTCTGAGAAAATGATTCATAGGCAAAATCAACCAGTTGACCCCCAAAGAGAAAAGGAGTGTGATGCTGATGAGGGGAGAAAAATAATCAGCTGCCAAATGAAATGGTTTTATCCCCAAAAAATTGCCTTCAAAACATCTTAAAATGCACATAATAGTTCAGAGAATTAAACATTTTCTCGGGGAAACCCCGAACCCCCCCTAATTAACACAACTCGAATTCAGGACTACCTTACAGTGATTATAAAACCCTGCAATTGCATGGTAATGAAAGTGAGCATTAGACCCTAAATTAAACTTTTACCTTGTTTTTTTTTATTTATTTTTTAATCATACCCTCATTGGGGGCTTAGCCCCCCTCAAAGGAAAATCCTAGAATCGCCCCTGCTGTCAATCATACCTCAAGTTCTTACAAGTGGCTGTTATAAGTTTTATGGCTATAAAAGTCACTGTTACTGTGAGGACTCTGAATAAAGGACACATTTTTCAACATTTGAAATAAATCCAGTAATGTAAAGTACTTGGCGGAATGTCGCCGAGTGTAACAAAGGAAAAGTACGTTGTCATTATATTTATTAAAGTGTTAAAAAAGAATACATATATGAATGCAAGTCAAGTCATCTTTATTTATATAGCACTTTTTACACTACAGATTGTTTTAAAGGAGCTTTACAGTGATTACAGAAATATAATGCAACAAAGTTTGTTTCTGCTGTACAGCAGATCTAGAAGAAAATAGCGTCACAGTCCAGCTTAAGTAAGTTCAGTGATGGTTCATTTCTGTTGTAAAAAAAGATATTAATTTAGTTCATATATATACTGTATATAGCCGCTCTGGAAAAAACAGTGATGTCATCGTACAGCTCAGTTCAGTTTTCATATAATGCTGTCAATGCAGGAGATCAATAATATTGCTGAATATTAGGCCAGTGGCAAGGAACCAAAAGTCAAAGTGACAGAATGGAGAAAAAACCCTTGGGAGAACCCAGACTCAGTCGCATAGTTCTGCTCTGGCCAACAAACAAACAGTGTATGATTATGATTCAGACAACATTACAGGTCAGAAGTCAGATTGGATCAGAATATTCAGGATATTTATCCAGTTCCATCTGGTTGAAGATCGGAGTCACACTGGTATGGAGACGGGTTTGTTGAGGATCAGTGCCGATGGCTGTCGTGTCGATGAGGCCTTCACAGGGGAGAGTCTAGATGACACAACCTCTGCTGACACTTCAGGGATGTGTTGTGGTCGTGTCTAGGCACAGGCCCTCCATCTGATCTGGATACAGCCTGGATCCGGCTGACTACATTAAACCTCGGGATAAACTGAGAGACTAACATTAGCGTAGATGCCATTATTTTTATGATGTAACGAGTACATCGGGTGTTATGGGAAGTGTTCCCAGTTCCAGCTGACCTAGTTTATGCAGCCTAACAATCATTTAACTGATTTGAATAATAGAAATTGGTCATGTTCTATGTGAATGCCAGGTTAAAGAGATGTGTTTTTTTTCTAGATTTAAACTGACAGTGTGAGTCTCGAACAATGCAAGTGTAGGTGCTAAATATCAACAGTCTAGAATTTTGAGATCGCAATATACCTGAAGGACTATAATGTGTTTAGAGCTCGCTCAAGTACTGGGGAGCTAAACCATTTAGTGCTTTGTAAGTAATTAGCAAGATTTTAAAATGTATGTTGACAGAACCGGACTAATATGGTCATACCTCCTGGTTCTGGAAAGAACTCGAGCTGCTGCGTTTTGGACCAGCTGTAGTTTGTTTATTATGCGTGCAGGGCAACCACCCAGTAGAGCATTACAGTAATCTAGCCTTGAGGTCATGAACGCATGGACTAATTGTTCCGCATTTGTCAATGAGAGCATATGTCGTAATTTAGATATATTTTTAAGATGGAAGAATGCGGTTTTACAGATGCTAGAAACGTGGCTTTCAAATGAAAGATTGGTATCATAGAGCACATGCACGCACACACACACACACACACACACAGGTTCCTAACTGACGACGAAGACTTGACAGAGCAGCCATCAAGTGTTAGACAGTATTCTAGGTTACTACCTCATGAGGTTTTTTGCCCAATCACTAAAAACTCCGTTTTTTTTAGAATTAAGTTGTTGGAAATTACTAATCATCCAGTTTTTTATATCAGCTATGCATTCCATGAATTTTATGAATTTGTATGTTTCGCTGGGGCGCGAAGAAATATAGAGCTGAGTATCATCAGCATAACAGTGAAAACTAATGCCATGCTTCCCCGAAATTCCTGTAATTTCCGCCACTAGAGGTCACTTATTCAAAACAAAGGCGTAGCTTGATGACGCCATAAATGAGCTTGGAATCTTGGGCGTTGTCGTCTTAACTATTCACCTACACAGCCAGCCGATGGAAATCAGTCTGGCGGACTCGGGCGGAAATCTAATATATGTATATAGGTTAATAACCTTACTGTATTATGAAGCAGGGTGGGGCCGAGAGCCTGGAAAATTTTACGCTGCTGTTTTTATTGTGCTTGAATGCCACAGTCAGCCACTGTCACTCCTTTCGTTTTTTTTTTCTTACTATTAAAGTTACGTTTAATGTCCACTGTGGCGATCAGGCCGAGGGCCGTGTTTGATAATGAGCGACACCTGCGTGACACACCAGTTCGTATCTCTCACGGAGGAGCGACGACAGTGAGGGACGAGAGAGGACCAGGCCTGGACATTTATGTTATGTTTTGTTTATATGTGTTACAATTATGTTTGATATCCTAAATTAACATTATTTTATTTCATTCTACTGTAGAAATTCATTCTACTGAAGAAATTTTATCAGTTCAAAGTATAGACAGTATTTATGCTTATATCTGCCCTCAGTTTTACATCTGACTTGTCCATTTTAAAACCTGCTTTCAGGAGCATTGTAAATAAGTGCACATTAAACCCGGAGTGCAGCATAAACCAGTCATGAGACATTTAGTTTGTGGAAAAACTTTGTGAAAGGATTTATGGATGATAGAGGCAACTGCTTGCAGCACAATATTCTCCCTTGAGAAACAACCTCTATTATTCTGCATTCTTTCATAAATAATATCACACTCTCTGATGTGGTGAATTATGCTAAATCTCAAGACACTGTCATACCTTCTTCCCATGCTGACATCCTTCTTAATTTCAGAAAATTATCACTTCTAACTTAAGTATGGAAGTATTTTTGTATGCCATAATAAAGAACATTCTTTGTCCTTAGATTGTGGCTTTTATGTCTGAAAGAATGAGGGATGCTATGGTTAAATTTTAGAAATCTGAGCAAAAGATAACAAATGTACATTAGTATGACAGTGACGAAAAACAGCAGTGTAGGAATTCCAGATAAACTGCGTAAGAGATATTTTCAGAGGCTAATACTTTGATTCAATGTTGTGCAAAAGAATAGTGGATTATTTGCCTGCTGTAAATAATTTAATGCAAAATGAGCAATATTTTACCATAATAAAGTTGTCAATCATCTTAATGCCTTAATAACGCATTAGTTATGGTTAGGCTGAAGTATCAAGCTACTGGTTTGTACCACAATACCACTCGGGTTGCTTCAACTTTCTGTGAGTTTATATAATCCTCATTCCAAATCTGGAGAAATCTATTTATGACCTGTTTGTTACAATTTGCTTTGTGTAGTAACCAGTAACTGCCATAAAGTTAGTTTGTTAGTTTGGAACACATTTACACGTGTAAACCACATTAAAAAAGCACCTTCCTAGATTAGTTTGTTTGACTTAAGAGGGGTTTAAACCTGACTTTAAACTAAAGTTTGTTTGGATCTTTCATGTATGAAACAGAATTCATTTTTGTTGGGAATTCAATTAAGCGGATGCTTTGATTATCCGCTTAATGTTACATCTCACAACTTTCTCAATACACTTGTCAAGTCAAGTCAAGTCATCTTCATTTATATAGCGCTTTTAACAATGGATTGTTTCAAAGCAGCTTTACAGAGATAAACATAATTTAAGGTAACAGAGATTGTTTTGGCTTTATAGCGGTTCTTGAATAATGTACTTCCCCGATCCTGAAGCTGTATGGATGCATGCGCACTATGACTGTGTTGTGACACTCCACTTGTGGAGGACAGCATAGAAATGTTGCAATCTTTATACTCTTTAAAACCGGAGATCTTCTCACATATCCATTTTTGTTTCCACATTCAGTACCTCTTCTGTATTTTTTAAAATCTTCCTTGAATAATTCTTAGATTTAAGGTACATGCGCAGATGACGCCCATATACATGAGAGACACTGGAAAGTTTGTCTTTACACTCTCAGTTCGTATGGACCGCGCTGATGATGAAATGTAAATTATACTGTGCGCAGACGTAGCAGCAAAGGGACAGCTGAAGCATACTTTTGACCGAACCCTAAGCCTGAAATTAAGAAATCTGTATTGTTGCTGCCTAAAAGCTGCCTTGATCATATGGACACAAGGAGAAAACAAATGTAAAGTTGAGGAGAAGCAGGCCGGCTCTGGATGGGTGTTAGGAGGATGTGTTTTGGCTGCAGAGAGAGAGAGAGAGCGAGAGAGCATTCCAGAGCGGTTCTGCTGCTGGTTCAGCCTTACATGGAACACTGGACTGCGCTTTATGTGGTTCTTACCTATAGGTTTATTACCCACAGTGGAAAAATATTTGAAATATATGGAAATATAGCATAATTTTAATCAACAATTGATATTTACATTTTCATTTATTGTCCATATTTTGACACACAGTCTAACCTTAATTGTTTCAAACACATTGTATATTCAGTGTTCTGTAATTCACCCTTCGCCGGGAGTTAGATTGACAGGCGATCTGACCAATCATAACGCTAATAATATGTACTGCCATTTTGTCCGACAAACAAACTATACAGTGTAGTTAGTAGATTAACATCTGTGGACTTGAACTTGTGTATTGATATCTTTCCGCAGTTGAAACAACATTCCTTCTGATGTTCATTGTTGTTTATTTGCTGCTGTAACTAGTAGTAAAGAGGAAGAGATGATCGGTTTTTCTGTCACATCTAATGGCTGAAATTACTGATGAAACTAACAGAATTTGAAAACTGAGACTTTGTTTTATATACCAAAATTAACCTTCACTGTCTTGTTTGTCCTCTTTGCTCCAAGATGTATTTTTCACTGCGTAAGAACATTGACTATTTACATTTACACCAATAATGTGATTATTTCCAATAATCAGAGTAAGGACTTAATCGCAGTAAAATGTTTACATGACACGTGGTAAATTTTTAAGAGAATTATTTCATATAGGCAATCTGTCCAGGGACGCCTGCAGTTCCCCAGGGTCATGGGTCATGATTAGGGACGTCATGATTGTGGAATGGTGTCATACAATTGTGATTAACAAATTGTCTTTTTTAGTTTATCTCAGTCGTGTTTATTTTTGAACATGAAAGTACATCTATACAAAACAAGCAAACCAGACAATATAACAGCAAATAGAATGTATGAAAAACCCCACAATGAGCTCCGGTACTCAGAAAGAACAGCTTCATGTGAAGCGGCAGCTGTTAGTAAACTAACCTGGATCCACGCCAATAAGTGTCCAAGACCTTTGACACTATTGAGATGAATAATAGCCAGCTAAAGTCTTACAGAGTACACCTTTGAAATATTTCAAATAATATTTTAAATATTACAATAATTACAAGTGTTTTACTTTAGTTGTGATGGTGTCTGACATACTGTTGTTATTGAAACAGAGTGATTTGTATTATCAGTGCTTAAAAGCTGCCTTGATTATGTAGCCAAAAGGATAAAACAAATGTAGAGTTGAGGAGAAGCAGGCCAGCTCTGACGATGTGTTTTGGCTGCAGAGAGAGAGAGAGAGAGAGAGAGAGAGAGAGAGAGAGAGGCAGAGAGAGAGAGAGAGGCTGAGAGAGAGAGAGAGAGAGAGAGGCTGAGAGAGAGAGAGAGAGAGAGGCTGAGAGAGAGAGAGAGAGAGGGGCAGAGAGAGAGAGAGAGAGAGAGAGAGAGAGAGAGAGGGGCAGAGAGAGAGAGAAAGAGAGAGGGAGAGAGAGAGAGAGAGAGAGGGGGAGAGAGGGGCAGAAAGAGAGAGAGAGAGAGAGAAAGAGAGAGGGAGAGAGAGAGAGAGAGAGCATTCCAGAGCGGTTCTGCTGCTGGTTCAGCCTTACATGGAACACTGGACTGTGCTTTATAATAATAATAATAATAAATTTATTTTATATAGCACCTTTAAAATTTGCTTTCTCATAGCGCTTTACAGGCAACCATAACAACAGAGAAAACTACACACTTTAGAAATAAACAAATAAAAATGAATAATCAAGTAAAAGCAATCCTAAAATAAAAGGTTTTAAGAAGAGATTTAAAAGTCACTAATGTATTTGCTGTCCTGATGTCGGCCGGGAGAGAATTTCAAAGCTTAGGAGCATAAGAAGAAGATGCTCTATCACTCCTGGAACGAAGCCGTGTCTTGGGAACAACCAAGAGAATTGCACTGAGTGCAGGGAACAAACTTTTGCATTATAATTCTACAATATTACAGTATTTACAAATCTTTCACCCTAGATCTATGCATTATTATAGTAATGATTTAGTGTTGAATTTAAGAATATTAATATACAATTTCTTGTTTAGATAAAAAAATCCTAGCAATAAGTAACATTGTCAAAGTCTGAGCTCCATAAAAAAATCCACAGAAGAATTTGATTTGGATACAATCAATACATATAGTTTTAGAGGAAGAGTATGAGAAAGAAGAGGTTGATGAGGAAGAGGAGGGAGGAAGGCAAATGTGAAAATGTAGTCTCTGATGAGATATTTTTTTCTGTAGGAATCCCTTCTGCCTAGAGATGGCATGTGAGAAGCACACCAGAGTTTTCCAACCTGACCGCAACGCCTTACTGAGCCTCCAGGTGGTTAGAACGGTAGCTTGCTCTCCGTTTGGGTTTCTTGATCCTAATAGGACTTTGTAGATTTGATTGATTGATTGATCAGATGTTTGGGTAAGAAGCAGTGCTGTTTTGAGACTAGTTAGTGTTAGTACTGTCAACCAGGCGAGTGAGTCTCAGAACTAGCTGACTGGTTGTATGTGTGTGTGTGTGTGTACTGAATGTGTCACTCTTCTGTGTTTCTGTCTCACAAGTTCACTATAGGTTCACTGTAGAGTGTGTTTGGGCTTTAATGTGTCAGTGATGTTGTCTGTGTGTTGTAGAGTTATTTCACTCAAACTAAACTGTGGCTCAATGTCATGAAGAGCTGGTGGCCAACCAGACTGACTGAAACTCTGAAAGGAACAATTTAATTGTTAAGAAACAAATGTATTAAATGTTAAACCTCATTTCAGTATACACCTGATTTATTTTTTTAAATAACCAGAAGAATTTAACTTAATTTTGAGCTGGCCACAGACTCCATCTTTGCAAAGATAAAAGGTAAGTCAGACTAACAATAAATATTTGCAAAAATACAATTGTTGAAAACAAGTCAAATAGTCTCTGTCTAGAAAGCCCTGCATTATAAGTTTGCGCCATTTCCACCAGCCCTCGTCAGTTTTTATATATGGATGCTAAGCACAGCTCTTCAATAAAGTTATATTGGAACTCCCTTTTGTATCGCTCTCTTTTCAAATTCTCACTTATTTCTCTCTCCTGGTGTGTTTTTGAGGTGGTGCACAGGCTACGAACCACATGTGAAGTTTTCAATGAGATCAGTTGCAAAACAAAATCAACAAGCATAAAATGAAGAAAACAGACGGTAGCGATATCAGTTCTTCTAAAGAACTGCTAGACGAATGGCAAAATGACTTCAAAACTCTACTGAACAACGAAACGGTCAAGGAACATCTACACATCGAGCCAGCTACCAGAGACTTAGAGATAGATATAGGCCTATTCACGCTCTACGAAGTCAAAATGGCAAATCACCAGGTTGCGACTATCCCATTACCGCCGAAGCTCTTAAATAAGGAGGCCCCCACGCAGTCAGACAGCTGTGTAACATATGCAATGTCTACATGCAAGAAAAAGCACCAGAGCAATTCACCACCAGTCTCATCGTTCCATTGCCTAAGAAAGGCGATCTTACATTGATGAATAAATACAGAGGGATCAGTTTGATGTCGATCGCGGCGAAAGTCTACAATAAAGTTCTTCTTAATCGAATAAGAAAACTAGTCGACGACATCATGAGAAAGAATCAAGTAGGATTTCAAAGAGGAAGAGGATGCACTGAACAAGTTCACAACCTTAGACCAATAATCAAGGGCGCCATCGACAAGAACCTAGACCATCATATTCTTCGACTTTAAGAAAGCGTTCGACTCGGTCACACGAAACGTCTTGTTCGACATCTTACGACACTACGGAATTCCTGATAAAATCGTAAGAGTGATTCGCACTATCTACAACAACTCAAAAAGTCAAGTAATGCTTGAGGGTAAGCTATCGGAACAGTTCAAAATCTCAACTGGCGTTCTTCAAGGAGACACACTAGCTCCCTTTCTATTCATCATCGTCATAGATTTCGTCCTAAAGAAAGCAGAACAAGAGCATGCAATATCAACGGGCTCACATGGCTTCACAACGAATCTATCTAGATCATCGAGATATCCAGTCACTTCACTGTTCGATCTCGATTCTCCAGACGACATTGCGCTGCTCGAGGGCGGCGACAACAACTGCACTTGACTGCATTACAGATCTATATCCCTTTACTGAATTATTTAAAAAATCTTTGCAGATTACCAGAGCAAAATTACATACAACACTTAATATCATTCTCTCTTTCCCAAACCTGCATAGCAGTGGCTCAAGCCTCAGCCTAACCCCTGCATAATAAAGTAGTTCTACACATGAGTGTTTTAAGAACTAAATGCTGGATAATCTTTTTACTCTAGACTAGACAAATGTCTTGTTAACAGACCTTATTTTGGTAAGTTACCCAAATAATGAAAGCATTTTAAGTTAGCTGTCAGATAAAAATTAAACAAATTATTTAGGGACCATGAAAGTTTTGTGAAAATGATCAAAAATGCTGCTGGTGGCCGACAACTTTAAAAAAACAAAAAAACACTGACGGGGGAAGAGTTAATGTGCCTGAACCTGTTAAACAAACTAAATTAGTGATTTGGAGACCTCAAACCACTTGAGATGGACTGATCCAGGAGTTTTTAACAACACACTACTGTGCTTTTTGTTTTAGTTTCAGTTTTTTCTGATTTGTTTGTAGTCAGGGGTAGAGCTGTGTTGAAAAAAATCGATTCACCAATTCTGAATCGATTTTCATATAAATTTCTAAAGATCGATCCGTAACTCAGAGGATCGATTTAATAATAGGCTTACATTTTCCCTGTGAACTTTAACTTGCTGCGACTGGGAGATCCCTATGCGCATTGAAAGGCTTTCACTCAGCGCGCACATTGTTACGACAACGGACTTTGAGTGAGTCACTAAACCGTTCATTCAACGAACACTTTCAGAAAAGCTGATTCATTAAAAGAGATAATGAAAAAAGGTTTTAATTATTTTTAACTTTGAGTTCCACTTTTCAAGGCTCAGCTAAGCAGCAATGCGTCGCATGGGTAACGCTGAAAATGCTTCATTTATTAAAGACCAATATGGCATTGATTCAATGCGCGACTCGCTGATTTTAATTCCCCGCGGCTTCCTCGCGCTGTGGGAAGCTGACCAGCGCTGCTGCTGACGCGCATTTCCGTGACGTGCATTTCCGTGACGTGAACGTTAAAATGACTATACGACAAATATTTCGCTTTCCTTTTACACGGCAACCTTTCCACGAATATGACTTCAAAGACAGACGCAGGTATTCGCACGCGCTCTGCCGATCTCTCTCATTCATTGTCTGTGGGAAGCCGTAGGCTACAAATCACCATGATAAACAGTCTTGTTATCATTATGAACTTGTTCAACATTCAATACACATGCATTAAGTTCAAAACAAGAAGGGTATAGCCTTATAAAAAAACGTGAATATTGCTGCGGTTACTTGCAATCCTCTGCGGTTGACTTGTCAGTGTGTGGTACTACAAGATTGCGGATATCGCGTCAGCCCTACTACTGCTGCTGATATACTGCGTCCTCTGTCGTCTACACCAGTGCAAGTTTGTGAAAGCAGTTGTATCAACACTCTGGAAGGGGGATTGTTCTTTACAACCATCCATACTCAGTTGAATGTCTATAATAATAGTATCAATATGTTGCATACAGTCCTTCAGGTAACTGCTGAAAAAAAAATGCTTTTTTCAAAAACACTGATCTAAATCTCGAAGATCAGATCGGATCAAATCGAATTGAATCGAATGATGATAATCGATTCAAGATCTTGAGAATCGGAATCGAATCGATTCTTGACATTTGAATCGAAACCCAGCCCTAGTCAGGGGTCATATTAGTTTTTAGTAATTGAATCATGATGACAGATTTGATGTGAGATCATGAGGAATGTTAGATCAATTCATTGGTTTATTCTAATTTCTTCTTGAGCCTGTTGAACTTTGATTTGAATTGAAATTAAATTATGTAGTGTCTTTTTAACCGTAGTTTTGCTTATTGTGATAAAGTGCATTAAAAAAATTTAGTAAAAATTACTCAACAAATTACATAGACTTAATAAAAGTGTTCATTCCTGGTAACAATATTACATTTATTACATTCTCAAACGGGTTATCTAAAGTGATATAAAAGGATATATACATATTTTCGACATTTCATATATTCCATGGGAATTAAATTTATGACTGGCTTTGCTATCATTGTGTTATATAATTTATAATCATAAAATGAAATAATATGCCCAACATCATCTTTTGAATTCCACTGAAGGAATTCATGAAGGT
This sequence comes from Tiaroga cobitis, assembly GCA_030578255.1. NCBI lineage: Eukaryota > Metazoa > Chordata > Actinopteri > Cypriniformes > Leuciscidae > Tiaroga > Tiaroga cobitis. The sequence continues at coordinate 79,358 of CM060596.1, read as the reverse complement.
TTGGAACAAAGAGATGATTGTTTTATTCTAAACTAAACTGTATCCAGTGGAAATCCATTCAAAAACATCTTCAGTTTATAAGAACTAATTACATTTATGGATTGATCATATGATTTTATCCAAAGTGACTCACAAATGTGGAACTTCACAAGCAAAGTCTTAAAATCAAACAATAGCCATAGTACACAATACCAAGTTTAATATGGAGAATTACACAAGCTTTTTTTTTTAAATAAATACATAGGAGTTATAGTAAGTGCCTTTCTTCATGGGTGTGAATTAGTTAAGTGTTTGCAGAAATGGCACGTCTTTAGGTGCTTCTTGAAAGCTGTGATGGCTTCAGTAGATCAGTGTGAGGTTGGCAGCTCATTCCATCAGAGAGGAACAGAAGACTGATGGATCAGTGACCAGAAATGAGGGGAGGGAAACCAGAAGGACTTCTGGAATGATATTGGTAGCAGTAAAATAAATAGTTTGTTATGGTCAGCAGTGTAAGTGTAATAGCTGTGTAAGAGTTTCAGTATCAATATAGCTAGCAAATTACAACAGATAGGGACAAATCTTACACAGCAGTTAAGTCAAGTCAAGTCATCTTCATTTATATAGCGCTTTTAACAATGGATTGTTTCAAAGCAGCTGTACAGAGATAAACATATAATTTAAGGTAACAGAGATTGTTTTGGCTTTATAGAGGTTCTTGAATAATGTTATTTCCAGCTAAAGTTAATTTTGATTGATTCACCTCCGTCGAAATGATCAGACTTTAAACGCGAACCTGTGATTAACTCTGATGGCGTTCACATGCTCATTCAGAATTGATTCTATAGTTATGTGCTTTTGAAAATATGTGCGCAGGTTTGTAATTCCATACAACCCATGCCTAAACAAACTACTTGTCTTGCCTATAAATTTTGATACAGAATTTTGTTTTATTTGATCACTTCGGGGTACGTGAACCGAAATTCACAACGCTTGTAGAGTGGGAAAGGGATCCTCCATAGGGAGAGGATAGTTGACACTTCAGCACTGCATTGTCATCGGGTCCAGGCGGATCTCCTTTGTCAGATCTGGATACGGCCTAGATCCGGCAGGCTGCGGGAAAACCTCGGGATAAACAAAGACACTAATATTAGCGTAGATGCCATTATGATGTAACGAGTACATCAAGATTTAAGGGAAGTGTTCCCAGTTCCGGCTGACCTAATCTATGCAGCCTAACATTGAATTATAGAAGTCTATAATGTATTATGTGTATGCTAGGTCAAAGAGATGTGTTTTTAGTCTAGCTTTGAACTGACAGAGTGTGTCTGCTTCCCGGACAATGGTAGGAAGACTGTTCCAAAGTTTTGGTGCTAAATAGGAAAAGGATCTACCGCCAGCAGTCGATTTAGATATTTTAGGTATTATCAACTGGCCAGAATTTTGAGATCGCAATAGACGTGAAGGACTATAATGCGTTAAGAGCTCGCTCAAGTACTGCGAGCTAAACCATTTAGTGCTTTGTAAGTAAATCAACAATATTTTAAAATTTATACGATGTTTAATAGGGAGCCAATGCAGTGTTGACAGAACCGGGCTAATATGGTCATATTTCCTGGTTCTGGTAAGAACTCGAGCTGCGGCGTTTTGAACTAGCTGTAGTTTTTTAAGCGTGCAGGGCAACCACCCAGTAGAGCATTACAATCATCTAGCCTTGAGGTCATGAACGCATGAACTAATTGTTCCGCATTTCCCAATGAGAGCATGTGGCGTATTTTAGATATATTTTTAAGATGGAAAAATGCAGTTTTACAGATACTAGACACGTGGCTTTCAAAAGAAAGGTTGGTATCAAAGAGCACACCCAGGTTCCTAACCGACGACGAAGACTTGACAGAGCAGCCATCAAGTGTTAGACAGTATTCTAGGTTATTACGTGTGGAAGTTTTTTGTCCAATAATTAGAATCTCTGTCTTTTCAGAATTTAGTAGTAGGAAATTACTAGTCATCCAATTTTTTATATCAGCTATGCATTCCGTTAATTTTGTGAATTGGTAAGTTTCTTTGGGTTTTGAAGAAATATACAGCTGAGTATCATCGGCATAACAGTGAAAGCTAACTCCATGTTTCCTAATGATATCTCCTAATGGTAGCATGTACAGAGTGAACAGCAACAGTCCTAGTACTGAGCCTTGTGGTACGGCATACTGAACTTGTGATCGATAAGACATCTCTTCATTTACTGCTAAAAACTGACAACGGTCAGTAAAGTCTGATTTAAACCATGCTAGTGCAATTCCACTAATGCCATTATAGTTTTCTACTCTATTTAAAAGAATGTTGTGGTCAATGGTGTCAAATGCAGCACTAAGATCGAGTAACACTAATAGAGAGATACAACCACGATCGGATAAGAGCAAATCATTTGTGACTCTAATGAGAGCATATTCAGCGCTATGGTACGGTCTAAATCCGTACTGAAAATCCTTGCAGATATAATTTATTTCTAGAAAGGAACATAGTTGTGAAGATACGGCTTTTTCTAATATCTTTGACAGAAAAGGCAGATTCGAGATCGGCCTGTAATTGACTAATTCTGTAGGATCAAGTTGTGGTTTTTTAACAAGCGGTTTTATCATAGCCAGTTTAAAGGTTTTTGGTACGTATCCTAGAGACAAAGATGAATTAATGATATTAAGAAGAGGATATATGACCTCTGGAAACATCTCTTTCAGTAGCTTAGGCGGTATAGGATCTAACATACAAGTTGTCGATTTAGATGAATTAACGAGAATTCTTCCTCTCCTATAGCAACAAATGAATCAAATTTTTCCTCAGGGAGACTACAATGCACTCCCTGATGCGATACTGTGGTAGACGGTTGCATAGTTATAAATTTGTCCCTTCTATTATCAATCTTATAAGTGAAGAAGTTCATAAAGTCATCACTGCTGTGTTGCTTGGACACTTTTGAGCTTGAAGCTTTCTTTTTCGTTAGTTTAGCCACTGTTAGTCAAATAAATACCTTGGATTATGTTTATTTTCTTCTAATAGGGTTGAAAAATAAGCAGATCTAGCAGCTTTTAAAGCCTCTCTGTAAGCAATCGAGCTCTCTTTCCACGAAATCCGAAATACCTCTAGTTTAGTTTTCTTCCAGTTTCGCTCCATTTTTATGGCTGCTCTCTTAAGGGCCTGAGTGTGCTCGCTGTACCACGGCGTTGGGCTATTTTCTTTAATCTTCTTTAAGCGCCACGGAGCAACTGCGTCTAAAGTGCTGAAAAAGAGAGAGCTAAACGTTTCTGTTGCAATATCAAGTTCTTCTAAGCTATCCGGGATGCTGAGATGATGAAGCTGATTAGGAAGATTATTGATAAAGCAATCTTTAGTGGCAGAAGTTATAGGTCTAACGTATTTATAACACGGAGTCGGCTTTGCAGCCTTGGCTAAATGTAATTTACATGAGACTAGATAATGATCTGAGATGTCATCGCTCTGCAGCAGAATTTCAACGGCATCAACACCTATTCCATGTGATAACATTAGATCTAGAGTATGATTACGACAATGAGTAGGTCCTGACACGTGTTGTCTAACTCTAATTGAGTTTACAATGTCTTTAAATGCCAATCCCAATTCATCTTTTTCATTATCTACATGTATATTAAAATCACCAACAATTAGTACTTTATCTGCAGCCCTAATTCTGATAGAAAGTCCGCAAATTCTTTGATAAAATCTTTATGGTGCCCTGGTGGCCTGTATACAGTGGCCAGCATAATTCTCAAATGTGATTTATCGTTTACACGATATATTTTTCCATTAAGCACCAATACCTCAAAAGAAGTATGTTTAAAACTAGATTTCTTAGTGGTTTTGAAAATATTAATATAAATTACAGCAACACCTCCCCCTTTGCCTTTCAGACGAGGTTCATGTTTATAACTGTAATCTTGTGGGGTTGACTCATTTAAAATAATGTAATTGTTTGGTTTTAGCCAGGTTTCTGTCAAACACAGCATATCAAGATTATAATCTGAAATCATATCATTAACTATGAGAGATTTTGAAGTAAGGGATCGAATATTCAGCAACCCAAGCTTTATCATTTGCTCATCTGTATTATATCTGTTTTTTATTTGTTGAACATCAATAAAGTTTTTAACCTGACGTTTTTTGGATTTCCAAATTCGGGGAACAGACGCAGTCTCTATATGATGATATCTAGGTGAAAGAGACTCTATACGATGGGATTTATCTGACCTTGGTGGCGTGAGGCCGCTAGCAGACGGTCGGTTTAGCCAGTCTGTCTGCTTCCTGACCTGAGCCCCAGATTGTCATGTTTTATCTCTAAGACTATGAGCCAAATTACTAGAGAGAAGAGCAGCACCAGCCCAGGAGGGATGGATACCATCTCTTTTCAACAGATCAGGCTTGCCCCAAAAATTTTTCCAATTGTCTATGAATTCTATATTATTCTGCGGACACCACTTCGACAGCCAACCATTGAGTGAGGCCAATCTGCTAACTATCTCATCACTCCTGCGTACAGGAAGGGGGCCAGAGCAAATTACAGTGCCTGACATTGTAATTGCGAGTTCACACGCCTCTTTAATATTAATTTTGGTGATCTCTGACTGGCGGAGTCGAACATCATTAGTGCCGACATGAATAATGATCTTAGAGAATTTACGATTAGCATTAGCCAGCACTTTTAAATTTGCTTTGATGTCAGGCGCTCTGGCTCCCGGCAAACATGTGACTATGGTGGCTGGTGTCTCTATTTTCACGTTCCGTGTGATTGAATCACCAATTACCAGGGCACAATCAACAGAATTCTCAGTGGGTGTTTCACTGAGTGGGGCAAATCGGTTTGTTATGGGAATCGGAACGGAAGAGTGGTTCTTTGATCCGCGACTAGAACGATCTCTCACTGTCACCCATCTGCCCTGCTGCACGGGCTCTACTTCAGCCGGAACCGAATCATGTAAAGAGTTCACTATGCTAGGCGCATCCAAAACACCATCTAAAGATCTAGCATTCTTACCATCCTCAATTAAAGTTTGGATGCGTGTCTCTAGTTCTGAAATCTTCTCCGTCATTCTGACTGTCTCCTTGCATTTATCACATATAAATCCTATATTGCCATCGGAGAAGGCTATACTAAACATACGACATGTGACACAGGTGACAATAACAGGACAAGAAGACATTACTCACCGTGTTTGTTGACTGATTCTTACTTACCTGGACTTTATGAACTCAAAGGCGCGGGCGCGCGAGAGAAAATAAATAAATAAATGAGCGCACGGGTGGCGCGTTAGCAGGCTAATGTTAGCGAGTTACTAGCGTGCTGTGTTAACAATAACGGAAGCTAGAGATGTAAGGTTAATCTGAGATGTTGTGTAAGCTGTATTTAGTAGTATAAACAACTAGATAGTAAATGATGGCTCAAAGCATAAAGAAATACGAGGCTCAGGCGGAGCTTACAGCCTCGAAGCAAACACACACACAGCAGGCAGCGAGGCAGACAGGAGCAATCGATCAGCGATCAGCCGATGCAGACATGAGCAATCGATCAATGATAATGTTCCTATGCACTATCATCAGTCAGTAAACATTGATGAGCTCATATCAAAAGACCATAGAAAGGGGTTTGAGGGATAAATAATCAAAATGTAAGCTGCTTACAAAGATTTATTTAATGCTCTCTGTGTTATATTTCAATAACAGTACATTGTGGACAGCCTAATACATAGTCAAAAGTCCCTTTATCAAATATATCAAGAAAGTAAGTATTAAGAAAGTTCCAACATACCTTTCATATAAATCCTGGCAGAGAAAGCATATGGCAGACGAGCAGCAGGTGAAACATCAGGAGATGCAGGTGAGCTTGTGCATCACCACAGCCCGATTAATGAAAAACACACCAAAACAGTAGATCAAAATAATTCCTTCCTTTTTTACATTAAACAGGCTATGGATCTTTCTAAATATCAATTTAAGAGTAAAACTAACAGTAAGTTGAACTTGGCTACTTCATTAAAAACCAGGTCAAACAAACAGAATGCCACCCGATGTGACCACATGCTAGTACTAGCTGAACAACCAGAACAGCTTCTGAATTTAACTTTTATATCTTTGCTGTGGTGCATCATGGGAGGTGGGAGACACCAAGTGTAGAAGATGAAGGGGGTTGTTTGTTGTTTTAAAATGAAACATTTTTCAATAAGCAAATGTGTAAAAATGTCTGTTAAATAATTTGTGGATTAGGGCATGTACAAAAAGCTTAATATAATTATTGGTTGTTGGGTGAATTTAATTCCTGACTGTTTGCATGTCTGACAATGGTTGTGCTCAGGAGTATAAATGCCCACGATGTGATCTTGCACAGGGTGTGTCTGTGATGGAAGTTGGAGAGTGAAGAAGCTGCTGAAGTTTGGAATTAGTGAGTTAAAATTATGTCTATTTTCACAGACAAGACTTAAAGGAATAGTTCACTTAAAAAAACGACTAACCCTCAAGTTGTTTCAAAACTGTATGAATTAATTTTTTTCTGCTGAATACAAAAGAAGATATTTTAAAGAATGTCTGAAACCAAACAGTTGATGGACCCCATTAACTTCCGTAGTATTTTTTTCCTACTATGGAAGTCAATGGGGTCCATCAAAATATACTTCTGTAAAACAAATAAAGATCCAATGTAGGAGAATGGTTAAGCGACAACAGCGGGAAACTTTGTATATTTGTGCAGTGTGCGCATGTCAAAAAATCTATTCCGATTTGAATCTTTTGACTTCTAAACACGCACATCAACCCGATCATGTATCACATAACGATGTTTAGCATTCATGTAAACTACAATACATTCAGATTAATCAATCGGAATGAATTCAGTCCGATTGAAACAAAAGTTGAGAATGTAAACGTCCAGTCTCTGTGGAGTTGGCAGTTATGCCGGTCTTTCCAGCTCTTAACGCTGCATGTGCTCTTGAATGGCTAGATGCTTGATGGGCTAATGTAGAAAAAAACAACTTAAGGTCATTCTGGGATGAATATATTCTGGAAATCCTGCTTTTTTTTTGTCATTAAGGGAAATCCTTTTGTGTCAGTTACAAATTTGACTGGTAAATCATTTTCCCCCTCCCTTTTGTAATTATGCATTGCATATTGTATGTTCAGGTGTGACAGATTGATAAACAGACATTGTATTTATGACTGGATGTAACTTTTTATACTTTGCGGTAAAATGGTTCTCCTGCTGCCTTTGTCCTATCAGTGCGGCTCTCATGAAAAAAAATAAGTGAAGACCACTGTTCTTGCTCATGCTAGAGTATTTCAAGCTCTTCTAGACCTGTTTTACTAACCGCTCCTTACTGTATGGCACAGATGGACCTTATTTACATATGTATCTCCCACATTTCTGTTACTCTAAATTTAATTTACCCTGTTGCTAATTTGTCTAATTCATTTATTTGTTTTATTTCCAGTGAGATCCTGACATGTCAGTAACCTTCCGGAAAATCAACTGCTGCCCAGATGTGAAATCCCTCGAGTTTTGAAGACCAACCTGTAATCCTTGATGTTTAAAATTGTTTGTTCTCTTTACTGGTCCAAACCATATTCCCCAGAAACCTTATGTGAAGGTTCCCACACTTCAGTGCAGCTTGTGGTCAACCAATGCAACGCTAAGTTGAGCGTAGCATCAGTTGCCTACAGGTGTATATCCGCTGCTATTTGAGCTCAGATATATAGGGGCGTCCCCGAATTTAGTTACTAGAAATTATGCGGTGTGCACATTAAAGTGCTTTAGGGATGTTTGATCATTGGTGTGTATTTATAGGGATTAATTTTATTGTTTAAGTGCTGTGCTTTGTTTTAGTTGATCGTGCTTGACTGTTCTATTTGATTACTTGTGCAGCTAAATGAGCATTAGCACTGATGTTTAAGTTTCCGCCTGTCCTCTGAAGCACCCTGTGAGTGTGAGTGGAGATGGTCTGAAGAAGGATGCAGATAAGAGGAGTTAAAGTTTTTTTTTTTTCTTTTTTTTGTCCACCTGTGTACTATCGATGTCCTGTTAACACTTTGTATTTCACCCCTTCATTGTTTTACAGCTGTCTGACATTTCCAAATTCTCACAACTGACTTGATTCTAGCCAATAGCCATACTGGCTCATATTGGGATTGACTGAGTCCTAAATTTGATCAAAGAACAAAGTGAAACCACCTGTCTCTACCAACTTTACCAAACCTTGGATGTGTTTGAGAAGAGGTCTAAACTTTTTGGAAATTCTCTTCTGTGCAATCATTCTTTTAAGTCTTATACTTATTTTAACTGAAATGTGATGTATCTTCCTCTAGGTGAGCTGGGTGTGCAGTTGTCCTCCCTTCAGAATGGAAGTCCACATGTTGACCCTACCGTCCACCTTGAGGCTCATGGTACAGTATTCCAAGCTCTTCTAACCTTGCTAAACCTTTTAGTGGTGGCTGTTACATCAGCTCACAGCTGTGTCCTAGTTACACAACAATCAGAATGTTCTTATTACTCTAGACATTTAATAGTTCCTTTTTAATAATTGTTTCAGTCAGTTCCTGACAATGCCAAGGGAACCTTGATTTGAAGGCTAACCTATGAAACATTGTGTATATTGGTCTCTTTCTTGGGTCAACAGTTTTATGGCGAATGCCCGCATTTTTAGTAATGGGTTTTGTATTATGCCTTGCGTTATAATCCCGGTTTCTTCTGTGCCTTTTTATTTTTGCAAAAATGACCCTTTCATTTTGTCACTGTCCTGTTTGTATTTATCTCTGCCCATATTTCTTTTGTATTTGCTTTTGTTTTTTCCCCTTTATCCAGAGTTAGGGTTAGTTGACTTCCTGCTGTAGCTGTAGCTCATCTGGAACTGTCTGACCTGATTTCGACCAGAGGACACCAACACGGTCAATGACTTCCACACCCCTCATTAAATTAGGATTAGGAACAGGTTGAGCTAATTTTAATTTTCTCTGCACCTCTCCCACCTCTCCCACATGTGTGTTTACAGCTCTGTCAGTTCTGCAGTCCCAAAGCTGGATCCCCTGTCCCCTCCCCTGGACACAGTGACGCATCCAGTTTCCTAACTTCACCCTCTTCCAGACCCTACACCAAAAACTGTGAGGCTTGGCGTTTGCTTATTCCTGATGCCTGGAGATGTAATGATTCTCTATAGAAATAACAGTTTTTTTTTTTTGGGGTTAAAATGACACCAAGCTCAACTTTTACATGTACAACACTTGTCCTCAGGTCAGCTGGGCATGTTGGAGCTGCTGGATGTGCTGCTATCCTGTACCTTAATGTGAGCCAATTTGTGGTTGATGACTCCAGCTTGAGGCGTATTCGGGTGAATGCTGAAAAACTCCAAGCTATTTTAGTTAAGTCACCTGTATGGAAATAAGAAATAAATATATACATATACATATACATATATATACTCACACACCTTAATACCTTACAAAGGCCAATTTGTCTGATCCTGACGTTTCTACAAATATTATTATTATATATATATATATATATATATATATATAATTTTTTTTTTTACTCTGTCAGAGTCTGCCATATCGTGGCAGGGTTAGTTTCTGTTAAACTTTGCTTAACACATAAGGGGACATACGGCGTAGGCTTAAAGTTGAATGTTCTTGGTTTCAATCTAAGCCACTTTGTAGTTATGCTTTAGTTTTTTTTTTTTTTCTTTTTCTAGTTTTTTTTAGGTATGAATGTTTTATACCTCTTTCATTGTCCCTTTTTTTTAATACAATTTGCCTTTTATTTAAATACATTTTCTCTGTATTTCTTGTTGCTTTTACTTTATTCTAAGTGTTTACTTGTTTATACATTTGTTTCTGCAAGAAAAAATTTTGCCTGTTGTGAAACACATTATTTGGAGACCTAACTTGAAGACTGGGTCTACTAGCACAAGTTTACTGATAAAGGCTGCAGATAATGCACTTATTTAAAACTGTAGTAGATGGGAGAAATGGATGTCAAAAAGCAATGTGCTTATTGTTGTTTCATAAGCATGAGATTATGCAATACCACATTTTGCACCTCTCCCACACTTTTTTTCTTTTTCTGTTCACAGCTGCATGGCTATTCCAGAGTTCAAATGTTGACTTTATTGTAGATGTAACCACACTCCACTTTTCTTGGGTCTGAATGAGACCAGGATTTGACCAGAGGACACTGAAACTAAAAACTGGCTGGGGAGATGAAGCAGGTTTCCTTTGCAAATGATTGGAAATAGTATTTTGATACATTTACTTTTGAGTTTCATGTAGTTAACCTCCACTTTACCATGTGTTCTTGATCTGTGCAGCTTCTTGAAGTTTGTCCTGCTGTTGTCCTGTTCCTTGGTCTCGCTCATCACTGAGAACTTCAGCACTCACCTAGGTAAGCTTCCATAATTTAACTCTTCTACTCTCATTTGCTCTTTAAACTCTGGAAATGTAGAAAGCTTTCTTCTTCGGTAAATTGATAAAAAAATGACTCCTGGTCATTTGGTGTATTTGGCAATGTGGATGCAAAAGTTTTAGAGATGGTTAATTGATGCATTAATTGAATGTCAATGTTAACAATCTGTTAATATTGTTTTTTTTATCTGTCTTTTAAGTTTATTTTTTTTTGTTAATGTGGATGTGCACTCTTGTAAGTTTGTCTATCAGAATGTTGTTTTTGTGTGTTCCTCTGCATTCTTAGCATTTATTCAATCTTTTAATTAGGGATGCACCTGACCTCTTTTATTTGTTTTTTTGCCTTTGCAACTTTATGTCCCTTTTGTAATCATCTGTGCCCTTATGTCCATTTGCATTTTTTTTTTATAACTTCTGATATGGTATTTTTCTTTTCCCCTTTGTACCTCGTGTATTTATAGTAGTGCTCTATTTGTTTTTCAGTCAAATGTAGTTTTAATTTTCAATGTAGTTTTTTTTTTAAATTGCCCATATTATGGATTTTTGAAAATGACTTTTCATGTAGTGTGTAACATAGATCTAAGTGAATGAAAACATCCTGCAAAGTTTTAAATCTGAAAGTGCACCGTATTTAAAGTTATTGTCTTTCACAAGTAAGAGTCGACTCTGAGTCAATTAAAGGAATCGTTTTTCAAACGAGTCATATCTCAGCAAGCAGTCACTGCAAATCTTCACTACATTAATGCCTTTTTATTTATACTTTATAAAGCTGTATAAGTCATTTGGTTTGTACAACATCATTGTTACATGTGTGTCCTGTGTTTCCCCCTGCATTGTGTTTTGGTTCAGTCCTTTATCTCAGTTTTCCCGCTCCTCGTTTGTGTTCACTTCCTTCACCTGTTTCTAGTTAATTTGCCCCAGCTGTGTCTTGTTCCCATGATCCGTTCTCTGTGTATGTAAACCCTGTTCTCCCTCACTCCTGGTCGGTTCTCGTTCGTATGTACGTTTGTATATGGTGTGTTAGTGTTTTCTGGATTCCTGGTCTGAGTTATTTAGTAAAGATTATTGAATTTGATCTTTTGACTGCTGCCTCTTCATCTGCCTGCACCACACCTGTAACAATCATAGTCCTGAAATTGCTGCATGTGTATTTATGCCTTCACTTCACCTCATGTATCCAATTGAAGACTTTGTTTATCTATGTCTATTGTCACAATGGCCCTTTTGTATTTGTGCATTTTACCATCTTGGTATATATTTTATTCCTATCTCTTGTCTTTGCATTTCTTTCTAAGCCTATTGTTTTTTTATTATTATGTTTATGATTTAAATGTCTAACATCTTTCATTTATGCTCCTTTTCTTATTAGCCATTATCGCGATCCAATTGACTATTTTTTTTCTTTTGCCCATTCCTATTCTATTTTGTATTGAAATGTACTGCATAAAATGTTTTGTCTTTACTGTTTGTGTATTTTGTATTTTTATGTACTTGTTTTTATTCTGACTGCCTTCTGTATGTTAGCATTAGTGGCTGTCTTACTATGCCCTTTTTCTGCTTTGATTCTTCTCTATGCTCTTGTGCTCATTTGTATTTGTGCCTGATGCTGCCATTTCATTCAGCCTGTTTGAATTTTTTTTTCTCCCCCTGATGGGATCGGGTTCACTGGGTACTTCATTCATTATCATGAACTTCTGGAAATGTGGAGAACTTTCTTTTTAAGTGTTCAACCGTTGGACTTGGGTGGGACTTGTGTGGATCTTGGGTGGGTTGGACTTGGATGGGACTTTGGTGGGTGGGACTTTTCCAGGTTTGATTTCAACCCTTCACCTCAACAGTCCATCAACTGCAGGTGCAAATCAAAGTGACTTAAGCTACAATATATTGGGGTGCCTCCCACTCACAAAGACAAAAGTTGTTTTTTTTTCTCAAGTGTTTTATTTATTTATATTGTACTAAGATTTTTTTATTTTATTTATGGTTTCGCTTCTTGGTCCATTTAAAAATCAAGTTTGTCTCTGTCCCTTTTTTAGTAACCCTTTCAATTTCTATTTTATGACCCTTTTTGTCTGTCTTTGCATTTATGGTATATTTAGGTTTTTATATTTGATTTTGATTGTTTGTTTTTAAACCCACTTTTTATTTATTATTATTATATACCTTTCATGCCATTTCATGTCTGCCTTTTATGCCATTGTTTGCCCCTTATATTGTAAAGCTTTGTATGTGTCAAGACAGGGAACCATAGAACATGACAGACACAAACCCACATCGTGTCTATTAGTTATCCCAGGTGTTTCTGATTTCCCACACCTCCTTGTTATCTTGTCTAGCTCGTTTGTCCCTGATTATTTAAGCCCTGTGTTTCAGCCTGGTCTTTGTGCATTCTTGTCCCCGAGTCCTGTATCCAAGTTTAGTTTATAGTCTGTTAAATAAAGCGTGTATTGCATTTGGATCCTGCTTCATCTCTGCTTCAGTAGTGGGCTCCACGATGAGACTATGAAGGCTGCACTGCCATGGTCTCCTGGAAGGGGTTCTCCACCATGGGCACCCAAGGAGGCTGCTCCGCCCTGGCCTTCGTCGCCTCATCCTGCTCTGCTCTGGCCTGCGCCTCATCCTGCTCTGCTCCGCCCTGGCCTGCGCCTCATCCTGCTCCGCTCCGCCCTGGCCTTCGCCTCATCCTGCTCCGCTCCGCCCTGGCCTTCGCCTCATCCTGCTCCGCTCCGCCCTGGCCTTCGCCTCATCCTGCTCCGCTCCGCCCTGGCCTTCGCCTCATCCTGCTCCGCTCCGCCCTGGCCTTCGCCTCATCCTGCTCCGCTCCGCCCTGGCCTTCGCCTCATCCTGCTCCGCTCCGCCCTGGCCTTCGCCTCATCCTCATCCTGCTCCGCTCCGCCCTGGCCTTCGCCTCATCCTCATCCTGCTCCGCTCCGCCCTGGCCTTCGCCTCATCCTCATCCTGCTCCGCTCCGCCCTGGCCTTCGCCTCATCCTCATCCTGCTCCGCTCCGCCCTGGCCTTCGCCTCATCCTCATCCTGCTCCGCTCCGCCCTGGCCTTCGCCTCATCCTCATCCTGCTCCGCTCCGCCCTGGCCTTCGCCTCATCCTCATCCTGCTCCGCTCCGCCCTGGCCTTCGCCTCATCCTCATCCTGCTCCGCTCCGCCCTGGCCTTCGCCTCATCCTCATCCTGCTCCGCTCCGCCCTGGCCTTCGCCTCATCCTCATCCTGCTCCGCTCCGCCCTGGCCTTCGCCTCATCCTCATCCTGCTCCGCTCCGCCCTGGCCTTCGCCTCATCCTCATCCTGCTCCGCTCCGCCCTGGCCTTCGCCTCATCCTGCTCCGCTCCGCCCTGGCCTTCGCCTCATCCTGCTCCGCTCCGCCCTGGCCTTCGCCTCATCCTGCTCCGCTCCGCCCTGGCCTTCGCCTCATCCTGCTCCGCTCCGCCCTGGCCTTCGCCTCATCCTGCTCCGCTCCGCCCTGGCCTTCGCCTCATCCTGCTCCGCTCCGCCCTGGCCTTCGCCTCATCCTGCTCCGCTCCGCCCTGGCCTTGGCCTCATCCTTGTTATGTCACGATGTGGGCTTGTTTCCTGTTATGATCTATGGTTCCCTGTCCTGTCTATTAGTTATCCCAGGTGTTTCTAATTTCCCACGCCCCCTTGTTATCTTGTCTAGCTCGTTTGTCCCTGATTATTTAAGCCCTGTGTTTCAGCCTGGTCTTTGTGAGTTCTTGTTTAATATTTGACTGTTGATGTTGGTTGTTCTTGTTCTCGTATCCTGTTCCTGAGTCCTGAATCCAAGTTTAGTTTATAGTCTGTTAAATAAAGCGTGTGTTGCATTTGGATCCTGCTTCATCTCTGCTTCAACCGCATTGTTACAGTATGGAAGTTGTAAACTTGTCTTGTTTTTTTTATACTTTACTTTAAAATGAAAACAAACAACATTTTTGTACTTGGGTTATGGTCCATATTTCTGTTTCCGTGGTCTGTTTTTTAAACCCTTTAACCTTTTTTTTCTACCTTTTTATGATTTTACTTGTGCCCATATGCCACTTTGTGTAATTTGTAATACCCTATTTGTAAATCCTAACCCTTTTTTTTTATATTCAAAATTACTTTAAAGTACTTGTCAGGTTTATAATGTTTTTTTTTTTTTTGTATTTTGTGTGTTGGCCGGTCCCTCCAGTTGTTTAGACAGTCCAGTCTGATGTCCTTCCCACTCAGCATGAAGTCTCTCATTGATGCTGCTCCTCCCACCTCCTCTACCCATGTCATCTAGTTAATGCGGCCTGTGTTAGCTGGCTCCTTTCATCCCTTTGGCTCATCATTCATTGGCTACTCTTTGCACCTTGGGTTCGCCTTTGGCTTCCAGATTACCAGCTCCGCCTAGGTGTTGATCCTCTGTATTTGTGCCAATCCCTGGCCTTAACTTTCACTCTGTTGACCTATCAGCTCCACCATGGGCAGTTATCCCTCAAGCTGTATCAGGCTCCCTCGTCCCTGACTCCACCTTGGTCAGTTATCACCCTGGTTGCACCAGAGACTTCCAATCCTACGGCTATGCCTTGTCCCTCCACCCCTATGGTTGGCTAGGTCCCCATCTCTAATGGCTCCATCTAAGTTGGTTGTCCCCCGGGTTCTGCCTGGCCCATTTACCAAAGGTCCATCTATCCTTTTATCGACTGCCGTGGCCCTACATCCTGTTGGGGGTTAGGGTCCCTCCTGCCATGTTCTCCCCTATGTGGTGGTTCCTTCTGTGAGCACCTGCCTTGGTCACACCTCTCTCCAGCTCCACATTGTCAAGCTGCCACTCATCCTCTGCCTCTTTATTCATACTACTTTACTAACTGTAACTTTTGTGGTTTCACTTTGTACAGTTTTGTATTCCTGTTGAAGTTTACTTTTGTAACGTCATGTTCCTTTTTTTGGCCCTTTTGTATAGATTTTAATGTTTTGTATTTATGCTGTTGGTTGACTTTAAATGTATTTTTGTTTTATTGTAAAAGTTTCTAACAATTTGTTTTGAGGAAAATAATTAAATGTAAATTTTGTATCATTTAATTGTATGTATTTTTTATTTTTGAAGGGGTAGAGTCCCGGGGGTAGAGTCCCGGGGGTAGAGTCCCGGGGGTAGAGTCCCGGGGGTAGAGTCCCGGGGGTAGAGTCCCGGGGGTAGAGTCCCGGGGGTAGAGTCCCGGGGGTAGAGTCCCGGGGGTAGAGTCCCGGGGGTAGAGTCCCGGGGGTAGAGTCCCGGGGGTAGAGTCCCGGGGGTAGAGTCCCGGGGGTAGAGTCCCGGGGGTAGAGTCCCGGGGGTAGAGTCCCGGGGGTAGAGTCCCGGGGGTAGAGTCCCGGGGGTAGAGTCCCGGGGGTAGAGTCCCGGGGGTAGAGTCCCGGGGGTAGAGTCCCGGGGGTAGAGTCCCGGGGGTAGAGTCCCGGGGGTAGAGTCCCGGGGGTAGAGTCCCGGGGGTAGAGTCCCGGGGGTAGAGTCCCGGGGGTAGAGTCCCGGGGGTAGAGTCCCGGGGGTAGAGTCCCGGGGGTAGAGTCCCGGGGGTAGAGTCCCGGGGGTAGAGTCCCGGGGGTAGAGTCCCGGGGGTAGAGTCCCGGGGGTAGAGTCCCGGGGGTAGAGTCCCGGGGGTAGAGTCCCGGGGGTAGAGTCCCGGGGGTAGAGTCCCGGGGGTAGAGTCCCGGGGGTAGAGTCCCGGGGGTAGAGTCCCGGGGGTAGAGTCCCGGGGGTAGAGTCCCGGGGGTAGAGTCCCGGGGGTAGAGTCCCGGGGGTAGAGTCCCGGGGGTAGAGTCCCGGGGGTAGAGTCCCGGGGGTAGAGTCCCGGGGGTAGAGTCCCGGGGGTAGAGTCCCGGGGGTAGAGTCCCGGGGGTAGAGTCCCGGGGGTAGAGTCCCGGGGGTAGAGTCCCGGGGGTAGAGTCCCGGGGGTAGAGTCCCGGGGGTAGAGTCCCGGGGGTAGAGTCCCGGGGGTAGAGTCCCGGGGGTAGAGTCCCGGGGGTAGAGTCCCGGGGGTAGAGTCCCGGGGGTAGAGTCCCGGGGGTAGAGTCCCGGGGGTAGAGTCCCGGGGGTAGAGTCCCGGGGGTAGAGTCCCGGGGGTAGAGTCCCGGGGGTAGAGTCCCGGGGGTAGAGTCCCGGGGGTAGAGTCCCGGGGGTAGAGTCCCGGGGGTAGAGTCCCGGGGGTAGAGTCCCGGGGGTAGAGTCCCGGGGGTAGAGTCCCGGGGGTAGAGTCCCGGGGGTAGAGTCCCGGGGGTAGAGTCCCGGGGGTAGAGTCCCGGGGGTAGAGTCCCGGGGGTAGAGTCCCGGGGGTAGAGTCCCGGGGGTAGAGTCCCGGGGGTAGAGTCCCGGGGGTAGAGTCCCGGGGGTAGAGTCCCGGGGGTAGAGTCCCGGGGGTAGAGTCCCGGGGGTAGAGTCCCGGGGGTAGAGTCCCGGGGGTAGAGTCCCGGGGGTAGAGTCCCGGGGGTAGAGTCCCGGGGGTAGAGTCCCGGGGGTAGAGTCCCGGGGGTAGAGTCCCGGGGGTAGAGTCCCGGGGGTAGAGTCCCGGGGGTAGAGTCCCGGGGGTAGAGTCCCGGGGGTAGAGTCCCGGGGGTAGAGTCCCGGGGGTAGAGTCCCGGGGGTAGAGTCCCGGGGGTAGAGTCCCGGGGGTAGAGTCCCGGGGGTAGAGTCCCGGGGGTAGAGTCCCGGGGTTAGGGTTAGGGTTAGGGTTAGGGTTAGGTAATAGGGTGAAATACGAATTTGAGCCCCCATAGAATTGAGCCCCCAGGGCATTTCTCTGTGTTCCCGGGGTCCCACAGAGCTGAAACTCGGGCCATATACTAACTGGAGGGCGGGGAGTCTATTGCACACGGTTTGGTAGCTCTAGCGCCACCATGTGTCGATAAACAGTAGGTCAGCCGGCTAATGTTGGCCCCTACGGAGCTCAGGTTTTGTCCACAAACACATTAATGGGAGCACGTTCACTCGAAGGGGCTCGGCCCCGCTCCTCTGGCTCGTTCGGTTTGGTTTTGGGGCACCAGTGAATCTTGGCACAATTGGCAGGTTGAATGAATCACATGTGATGTCACTCCATATATGATGCCGTAACTCTTGTGATGTGTCCATCATATTATTAAACTCTTCTTTTCTTTTCTTATTTTTAGATTCCAGATGACATCCTGAGACGTATCCTGCTTGAGGTCGTAAAAGAAGACGGAGATGTTGCTTTTAACAGACTGTCTTTGACGTGACGCGAATTCCGAGATGTTGTTTCAAACGAATCTTTTCGAAATGATTTGGGGGATGGAAAGAAAGGAGTCCTTGGTGGATTTTACAGCACCAAAGAATTTACAGGGTACTGCTCACACCATTGCACACGGTTTTGGTAGCTCTAGCGCCACCATGTGTTGATAAACAGTAGGTAATAGGGTGAAATACCAATTTGAGCCCCCATACAATTGAGCCCCCACGGCATTTCTCTGTGTTCCCGGGGTCCCACAGAGCTGAAACTCGGCCCATATACTAATTGGGGGGCGGGAGTCGAGACTTGTGTTTTTTGGAGGCGGGACTTGTGTTTTTTTGGAGGTGCGACTTGTCTTTTTGGTGTGAATTGTGTTTTTTTTTGTGAACATATAGCTCCGCCCAGGAAGCAGTCAGCGCCAAAAGCTAGGTAGCATTCGAAAGGTCTTGGCGAGGCCTTTAAAATGACACCATACTTGTATCGTTAGGACCTTTGGGGGCGGAGCTATGGGACAAAATACATTTGTGTTTCAAAAAATTATCTCGGCCTAGGAAAGTCGAAACGACTCGTGATTGGTGTCATTGGAAAGGTCTCTGCGAGTGCTTTCCAATGACACCTTGTTTGTGTCGCTGCGACCTTCCTAGGCCGAGATAATTTTTTGATACATGAATATATTTCGTCCCATAGCTCCGCCCAGGAAGCAGCCAGCGACATGAACTAGGTATCATTCGAAAGGGTTTTCTCAGACCTTTCCAACGAGACCACTGGGATGTCTCTGTGATGTGTGAGTCATGAGAGGTTGCTTCTCGACTTTGCAGTGTTTCGAACTGATGCCGTACCACATTTGATGCCGTACCACATTTGATGCCGTACCACATTTGATGCCGTACCACTGGTGGTGTCGCGTCACTGTCTGTCTGTATGTAATAGGGTGAAATACGAATTTGAGCCCCCATACAATTGAGCCCCCAGGGCATTTCTCTGTGTTCCCGGGGTCCCACAGAGCTGAAACTCGGGCCATATACTAACTGGAGGGCGGGGAGTCTATTGCACACGGTTTGGTAGCTCTAGCGCCACCATGTGTTGATAAACAGTGGGTAATAGGGGGAAATACCAATTTGAGCCCCCATACAATTGAGCCCCCACGCCATTTCTCTGTGTTCCCGGGGTCCCACAGAACTGAAACTCGGCCGATATACTAATTGGGGGGCGGGAGTCGAGACTTGTGTTTTTTGGAGGTGGGACTTGTGTTTTTTTGGAGGTGGGACTTGTCTTTTTTGGTGTGAATTGTGTTTTTTTTGTGAACATATAGCTCTGCCCAGGAAGCAGTCAGCGCCAAAAGCTAGGTACCATTCGAAAGGTCTTGGTCAGGCCTTTAAAATGACACCATACTTGTATCGTTAGGACCTTTGGGGGCGGAGCTATGGGACAAAATACATTTGTGTTTCAAAAAATTATCTCGGCCTAGGAAAGTCGAAACGACTCGTGATTGGTGTCATTGGAAAGGTCTCTGCGAGTGCTTTCCAATGACACCTTGTTTGTGTCGCTGCGACCTTCCTAGGCCGAGATAATTTTTTGATACATGAATATATTTCGTCCCATAGCTCCGCCCAGGAAGCAGCCAGCGACATGAACTAGGTATCATTCGAAAGGGTTTTCTCAGACCTTTCCAACGAGACCACTGGGATGTCTCTGTGATGTATGAGTCATGAGAGGTTGCTTCTCGACTTTGCAGTGTTTTGAACTGATGCCGTACCACATTTGATGCCGTACCACATTTGATGCCGTACCACTGGTGGTGTCGCGTCACTGTCTGTCTGTATGTAATAGGGTGAAATACGAATTTGAGCCCCCATACAATTGAGCCCCCAGGGCATTTCTCTGTGTTCCCGGGGTCCCACAGAGCTGAAACTCGGGCCATATACTAACTGGAGGGCGGGGAGTCTATTGCACACGGTTTGGTAGCTCTAGCGCCACCATGTGTCGATAAACAGTAGGTCAGCCGGCTAATGTTGGCCCCTACGGAGCTCAGGTTTTGTCCACAAACACATTAATGGGAGCAGGTTCACTCGAAGGGGCTCGGCCCCGCTCCTCTGGCTCGTTCGGTTTGGTTTTGGGGCACCAGTGAATCTTGGCACAATTGGCAGGTTGAATGAATCACATGTGATGTCACTCCATATATGATGCCGTAACTCTTGTGATGTGTCCATCACAGGAAGGTCAAAAAGGTCAAGGGCTTTTTCAATGATGCAGAGGTCAGTGAGAGGGTAGGTTTTGGGTAGGGGTCCGGTGGGCGGGGCTTGTTTTTAGCTGGCGTGAGAGGGTAGGTTTTGGGTAGGGGTCCGGTGGGCGGGGCTTGTTTTTAGCTGGCGTGAGAGGGTAGGTTTTGGGTAGGGGTCCGGTGGGCGGGGCTTGTTTTTAGCTGGCGTGAGAGGGTAGGTTTTGGGTAGGTGTTGTGTTTGCAAATGAATTCGCAACACATCTGATGTCGTACAGAGTGTGATGCCGTACCATATCTGATGTCGTACAGAGTGTGATGCCGTACCATATCTGATCCGTACCATATCTGATGTCGTACAGAGTTTGATGGCGTACCATATCTGATGTCGTACAGAGTGTGATGTCGTACCATATCTGATGTTGTACAGAGTTTGATGGCGTACCATATCTGATGTCGTACCATATCTGATGTTGTACAGAGTTTGATGGCGTACCATATCTGATGTCGTACAGAGTGTGATTTGGTACCATATCTGATGTCGTACAGAGTGTGATGTCGTACCATATCTGATGTCGTACAGAGTGTGATGCCGTACCACATCTGATCCGTACCACATCTGATGTAGTACAGAGTGTGATGTCGTACCATATCTGATGTCGTACAGAGTGTGATTTCGTACCACATTTGATGCCGTACCACTGGTGGTGTCGCGTCACTGTCTGTCTGTATGTAATAGGGTGAAATACGAATTTGAGCCCCCATACAATTGAGCCCCCAGGGCATTTCTCTGTGTTCCCGGGGTCCCACAGAGCTGAAACTCGGGCCATATACTAACTGGAGGGCGGGGAGTCTATTGCACACGGTTTGGTAGCTCTAGCGCCACCATGTGTCGATAAACAGTAGGTCAGCCGGCTAATGTTGGCCCCTACGGAGCTCAGGTTTTGTCCACAAACACATTAATGGGAGCAGGTTCACTCGAAGGGGCTCGGCCCCGCTCCTCTGGCTCGTTCGGTTTGGTTTTGGGGCACCAGTGAATCTTGGCACAATTGGCAGGTTGAATGAATCACGTGTGATGTCACTCCATATATGATGCCGTAACTCTTGTGATGTGTCCATCATATTATTAAACTCTTCTTTTCTTTTCTTATTTTTAGATTCCAGATGACATCCTGAGACGTATCCTGCTTGAGGTCGTAAAAGAAGACGGAGATGTTGCTTTTAACAGACTGTCTTTGACGTGACGCGAATTCCGAGATGTTGTTTCAAACGAATCTTTTCGAAATGATTTGGGGGATGGAAAGAAAGGAGTCCTTGGTGGATTTTACAGCACCAAAGAATTCACAGGGTACTGCTCACACCATTGCACACGGTTTTGGTAGCTCTAGCGCCACCATGTGTTGATAAACAGTAGGTAATAGGGTGAAATACCAATTTGAGCCCCCATACAATTGAGCCCCCACGGCATTTCTCTGTGTTCCCGGGGTCCCACAGAGCTGAAACTCGGCCCATATACTAATTGGGGGGCGGGAGTCGAGACTTGTGTTTTTTGGAGGCGGGACTTGTGTTTTTTTGGAGGTGCGACTTGTCTTTTTGGTGTGAATTGTGTTTTTTTTGTGAACATATAGCTCCGCCCAGGAAGCAGTCAGCGCCAAAAGCTAGGTAGCATTCGAAAGGTCTTGGCGAGGCCTTTAAAATGACACCATACTTGTATCGTTAGGACCTTTGGGGGCGGAGCTATGGGACAAAATACATTTGTGTTTCAAAAAATTATCTCGGCCTAGGAAAGTCGAAACGACTCGTGGTTGGTGTCATTGGAAAGGTCTCTGCGAGTGCTTTTCAATGACACCTTGTTTGTGTCGCTGCGACCTTCCTAGGCCGAGATAATTTTTTGATACATGAATATATTTCGTCCCATAGCTCCGCCCAGGAAGCAGCCAGCGACATGAACTAGGTATCATTCGAAAGGGTTTTCTCAGACCTTTCCAACGAGACCACTGGGATGTCTCTGTGATGTGTGAGTCATGAGAGGTTGCTTCTCGACTTTGCAGTGTTTCGAACTGATGCCGTACCACATTTGATGCCGTACCACATTTGATGCCGTACCACGTTTGATGCCGTACCACTGGTGGTGTCGCGTCACTGTCTGTCTGTATGTAATAGGGTGAAATACGAATTTGAGCCCCCATACAATTGAGCCCCCAGGGCATTTCTCTGTGTTCCCGGGGTCCCACAGAGCTGAAACTCGGGCCATATACTAACTGGAGGGCGGGGAGTCTATTGCACACGGTTTGGTAGCTCTAGCGCCACCATGTGTCGATAAACAGTAGGTCAGCCGGCTAATGTTGGCCCCTACGGAGCTCAGGTTTTGTCCACAAACACATTAATGGGAGCAGGTTCACTCGAAGGGGCTCGGCCCCGCTCCTCTGGCTCGTTCGGTTTGGTTTTGGGGCACCAGTGAATCTTGGCACAATTGGCAGGTTGAATGAATCACATGTGATGTCACTCCATATATGATGCCGTAACTCTTGTGATGTGTCCATCACAGGAAGGTCAAAAAGGTCAAGGGCTTTTTCAATGATGCAGAGGTCAGTGAGAGGGTAGGTTTTGGGTAGGGGTCCGGTGGGCGGGGCTTGTTTTTAGCTGGCGTGAGAGGGTAGGTTTTGGGTAGGGGTCCGGTGGGCGGGGCTTGTTTTTAGCTGGCGTGAGAGGGTAGGTTTTGGGTAGGGGTCCGGTGGGCGGGGCTTGTTTTTAGCTGGCGTGAGAGGGTAGGTTTTGGGTAGGTGTTGTGTTTGCAAATGAATTCGCAACACATCTGATGTCGTACAGAGTGTGATGCCGTACCATATCTGATGTCGTACAGAGTGTGATGCCGTACCATATCTGATCCGTACCATATCTGATGTCGTACAGAGTTTGATGGCGTACCATATCTGATGTCGTACAGAGTGTGATGTCGTACCATATCTGATGTTGTACAGAGTTTGATGGCGTACCATATCTGATGTCGTACCATATCTGATGTTGTACAGAGTTTGATGGCGTACCATATCTGATGTCGTACAGAGTGTGATTTGGTACCATATCTGATGTCGTACAGAGTGTGATGTCGTACCATATCTGATGTCGTACAGAGTGTGATGCCGTACCACATCTGATCCGTACCACATCTGATGTAGTACAGAGTGTGATGTCGTACCATATCTGATGTCGTACAGAGTGTGATTTCGTACCACATTTGATGCCGTACCACTGGTGGTGTCGCGTCACTGTCTGTCTGTATGTAATAGGGTGAAATACGAATTTGAGCCCCCATACAATTGAGCCCCCAGGGCATTTCTCTGTGTTCCCGGGGTCCCACAGAGCTGAAACTCGGGCCATATACTAACTGGAGGGCGGGGAGTCTATTGCACACGGTTTGGTAGCTCTAGCGCCACCATGTGTCGATAAACAGTAGGTCAGCCGGCTAATGTTGGCCCCTACGGAGCTCAGGTTTTGTCCACAAACACATTAATGGGAGCAGGTTCACTCGAAGGGGCTCGGCCCCGCTCCTCTGGCTCGTTCGGTTTGGTTTTGGGGCACCAGTGAATCTTGGCACAATTGGCAGGTTGAATGAATCACGTGTGATGTCACTCCATATATGATGCCGTAACTCTTGTGATGTGTCCATCATATTATTAAACTCTTCTTTTCTTTTCTTATTTTTAGATTCCAGATGACATCCTGAGACGTATCCTGCTTGAGGTCGTAAAAGAAGACGGAGATGTTGCTTTTAACAGACTGTCTTTGACGTGACGCGAATTCCGAGATGTTGTTTCAAACGAATCTTTTCGAAATGATTTGGGGGATGGAAAGAAAGGAGTCCTTGGTGGATTTTACAGCACCAAAGAATTCACAGGGTACTGCTCACACCATTGCACACGGTTTTGGTAGCTCTAGCGCCACCATGTGTTGATAAACAGTAGGTAATAGGGTGAAATACCAATTTGAGCCCCCATACAATTGAGCCCCCACGGCATTTCTCTGTGTTCCCGGGGTCCCACAGAGCTGAAACTCGGCCCATATACTAATTGGGGGGCGGGAGTCGAGACTTGTGTTTTTTGGAGGCGGGACTTGTGTTTTTTTGGAGGTGCGACTTGTCTTTTTGGTGTGAATTGTGTTTTTTTTGTGAACATATAGCTCCGCCCAGGAAGCAGTCAGCGCCAAAAGCTAGGTAGCATTCGAAAGGTCTTGGCGAGGCCTTTAAAATGACACCATACTTGTATCGTTAGGACCTTTGGGGGCGGAGCTATGGGACAAAATACATTTGTGTTTCAAAAAATTATCTCGGCCTAGGAAAGTCGAAACGACTCGTGGTTGGTGTCATTGGAAAGGTCTCTGCGAGTGCTTTTCAATGACACCTTGTTTGTGTCGCTGCGACCTTCCTAGGCCGAGATAATTTTTTGATACATGAATATATTTCGTCCCATAGCTCCGCCCAGGAAGCAGCCAGCGACATGAACTAGGTATCATTCGAAAGGGTTTTCTCAGACCTTTCCAACGAGACCACTGGGATGTCTCTGTGATGTGTGAGTCATGAGAGGTTGCTTCTCGACTTTGCAGTGTTTCGAACTGATGCCGTACCACATTTGATGCCGTACCACATTTGATGCCGTACCACGTTTGATGCCGTACCACTGGTGGTGTCGCGTCACTGTCTGTCTGTATGTAATAGGGTGAAATACGAATTTGAGCCCCCATACAATTGAGCCCCCAGAGCATTTCTCTGTGTTCCCGGGGTCCCACAGAGCTGAAACTCGGGCCATATACTAACTGGAGGGCGGGGAGTCTATTGCACACGGTTTGGTAGCTCTAGCGCCACCATGTGTTGATAAACAGTGGGTAATAGGGGGAAATACCAATTTGAGCCCCCATACAATTGAGCCCCCACGCCATTTCTCTGTGTTCCCGGGGTCCCACAGAACTGAAACTCGGCCGATATACTAATTGGGGGGCGGGAGTCGAGACTTGTGTTTTTTGGAGGTGGGACTTGTGTTTTTTTGGAGGTGGGACTTGTCTTTTTTGGTGTGAATTGTGTTTTTTTTGTGAACATATAGCTCTGCCCAGGAAGCAGTCAGCGCCAAAAGCTAGGTACCATTCGAAAGGTCTTGGTCAGGCCTTTAAAATGACACCATACTTGTATCGTTAGGACCTTTGGGGGCGGAGCTATGGGACAAAATACATTTGTGTTTCAAAAAATTATCTCGGCCTAGGAAAGTCGAAACGACTCGTGATTGGTGTCATTGGAAAGGTCTCTGCGAGTGCTTTCCAATGACACCTTGTTTGTGTCGCTGCGACCTTCCTAGGCCGAGATAATTTTTTGATACATGAATATATTTCGTCCCATAGCTCCGCCCAGGAAGCAGCCAGCGACATGAACTAGGTATCATTCGAAAGGGTTTTCTCAGACCTTTCCAACGAGACCACTGGGATGTCTCTGTGATGTATGAGTCATGAGAGGTTGCTTCTCGACTTTGCAGTGTTTTGAACTGATGCCGTACCACATTTGATGCCGTACCACATTTGATGCCGTACCACTGGTGGTGTCGCGTCACTGTCTGTCTGTATGTAATAGGGTGAAATACGAATTTGAGCCCCCATACAATTGAGCCCCCAGGGCATTTCTCTGTGTTCCCGGGGTCCCACAGAGCTGAAACTCGGGCCATATACTAACTGGAGGGCGGGGAGTCTATTGCACACGGTTTGGTAGCTCTAGCGCCACCATGTGTCGATAAACAGTAGGTCAGCCGGCTAATGTTGGCCCCTACGGAGCTCAGGTTTTGTCCACAAACACATTAATGGGAGCACGTTCACTCGAAGGGGCTCGGCCCCGCTCCTCTGGCTCGTTCGGTTTGGTTTTGGGGCACCAGTGAATCTTGGCACAATTGGCAGGTTGAATGAATCACATGTGATGTCACTCCATATATGATGCCGTAACTCTTGTGATGTGTCCATCATATTATTAAACTCTTCTTTTCTTTTCTTATTTTTAGATTCCAGATGACATCCTGAGACGTATCCTGCTTGAGGTCGTAAAAGAAGACGGAGATGTTGCTTTTAACAGACTGTCTTTGACGTGACGCGAATTCCGAGATGTTGTTTCAAACGAATCTTTTCGAAATGATTTGGGGGATGGAAAGAAAGGAGTCCTTGGTGGATTTTACAGCACCAAAGAATTCACAGGGTACTGCTCACACCATTGCACACGGTTTTGGTAGCTCTAGCGCCACCATGTGTTGATAAACAGTAGGTAATAGGGTGAAATACCAATTTGAGCCCCCATACAATTGAGCCCCCACGGCATTTCTCTGTGTTCCCGGGGTCCCACAGAGCTGAAACTCGGCCCATATACTAATTGGGGGGCGGGAGTCGAGACTTGTGTTTTTTGGAGGCGGGACTTGTGTTTTTTTGGAGGTGCGACTTGTCTTTTTGGTGTGAATTGTGTTTTTTTTGTGAACATATAGCTCCGCCCAGGAAGCAGTCAGCGCCAAAAGCTAGGTAGCATTCGAAAGGTCTTGGCGAGGCCTTTAAAATGACACCATACTTGTATCGTTAGGACCTTTGGGGGCGGAGCTATGGGACAAAATACAATTGTGTTTCAAAAAATTATCTCGGCCTAGGAAAGTCGAAACGACTCGAGGTTGGTGTCATTGGAAAGGTCTCTGCGAGTGCTTTCCAATGACACCTTGTTTGTGTCGCTGCGACCTTCCTAGGCCGAGATAATTTTTTGATACATGAATATATTTCGTCCCATAGCTCCGCCCAGGAAGCAGCCAGCGACATGAACTAGGTATCATTCGAAAGGGTTTTCTCAGACCTTTCCAACGAGACCACTGGGATGTCTCTGTGATGTGTGAGTCATGAGAGGTTGCTTCTCGACTTTGCAGTGTTTCGAACTGATGCCGTACCACATTTGATGCCGTACCACATTTGATGCCGTACCACATTTGATGCCGTACCACTGGTGGTGTCGCGTCACTGTCTGTCTGTATGTAATAGGGTGAAATACGAATTTGAGCCCCCATACAATTGAGCCCCCAGGGCATTTCTCTGTGTTCCCGGGGTCCCACAGAGCTGAAACTCGGGCCATATACTAACTGGAGGGCGGGGAGTCTATTGCACACGGTTTGGTAGCTCTAGCGCCACCATGTGTCGATAAACAGTAGGTCAGCCGGCTAATGTTGGCCCCTACGGAGCTCAGGTTTTGTCCACAAACACATTAATGGGAGCAGGTTCACTCGAAGGGGCTCGGCCCCGCTCCTCTGGCTCGTTCGGTTTGGTTTTGGGGCACCAGTGAATCTTGGCACAATTGGCAGGTTGAATGAATCACATGTGATGTCACTCCATATATGATGCCGTAACTCTTGTGATGTGTCCATCACAGGAAGGTCAAAAAGGTCAAGGGCTTTTTCAATGATGCAGAGGTCAGTGAGAGGGTAGGTTTTGGGTAGGGGTCCGGTGGGCGGGGCTTGTTTTTAGCTGGCGTGAGAGGGTAGGTTTTGGGTAGGGGTCCGGTGGGCGGGGCTTGTTTTTAGCTGGCGTGAGAGGGTAGGTTTTGGGTAGGGGTCCGGTGGGCGGGGCTTGTTTTTAGCTGGCGTGAGAGGGTAGGTTTTGGGTAGGTGTTGTGTTTGCAAATGAATTCGCAACACATCTGATGTCGTACAGAGTGTGATGCCGTACCATATCTGATGTCGTACAGAGTGTGATGCCGTACCATATCTGATCCGTACCATATCTGATGTCGTACAGAGTTTGATGGCGTACCATATCTGATGTCGTACAGAGTGTGATGTCGTACCATATCTGATGTTGTACAGAGTTTGATGGCGTACCATATCTGATGTCGTACAGAGTGTGATGTCGTACCATATCTGATGTTGTACAGAGTTTGATGGCGTACCATATCTGATGTCGTACAGAGTGTGATTTGGTACCATATCTGATGTCGTACAGAGTGTGATGTCGTACCATATCTGATGTCGTACAGAGTGTGATGCCGTACCATATCTGATCCGTACCACATCTGATGTAGTACAGAGTGTGATGTCGTACCATATCTGATGTCGTACAGAGTGTGATTTCGTACCACATTTGATGCCGTACCACTGGTGGTGTCGCGTCACTGTCTGTCTGTATGTAATAGGGTGAAATACGAATTTGAGCCCCCATACAATTGAGCCCCCAGGGCATTTCTCTGTGTTCCCGGGGTCCCACAGAGCTGAAACTCGGGCCATATACTAACTGGAGGGCGGGGAGTCTATTGCACACGGTTTGGTAGCTCTAGCGCCACCATGTGTCGATAAACAGTAGGTCAGCCGGCTAATGTTGGCCCCTACGGAGCTCAGGTTTTGTCCACAAACACATTAATGGGAGCACGTTCACTCGAAGGGGCTCGGCCCCGCTCCTCTGGCTCGTTCGGTTTGGTTTTGGGGCACCAGTGAATCTTGGCACAATTGGCAGGTTGAATGAATCACATGTGATGTCACTCCATATATGATGCCGTAACTCTTGTGATGTGTCCATCATATTATTAAACTCTTCTTTTCTTTTCTTATTTTTAGATTCCAGATGACATCCTGAGACGTATCCTGCTTGAGGTCGTAAAAGAAGACGGAGATGTTGCTTTTAACAGACTGTCTTTGACGTGACGCGAATTCCGAGATGTTGTTTCAAACGAATCTTTTCGAAATGATTTGGGGGATGGAAAGAAAGGAGTCCTTGGTGGATTTTACAGCACCAAAGAATTCACAGGGTACGGCTCACACCATTGCACACGGTTTTGGTAGCTCTAGCGCCACCATGTGTTGATAAACAGTAGGTAATAGGGTGAAATACCAATTTGAGCCCCCATACAATTGAGCCCCCACGGCATTTCTCTGTGTTCCCGGGGTCCCACAGAGCTGAAACTCGGCCCATATACTAATTGGGGGGCGGGAGTCGAGACTTGTGTTTTTTGGAGGCGGGACTTGTGTTTTTTTGGAGGTGCGACTTGTCTTTTTGGTGTGAATTGTGTTTTTTTTGTGAACATATAGCTCCGCCCAGGAAGCAGTCAGCGCCAAAAGCTAGGTAGCATTCGAAAGGTCTTGGCGAGGCCTTTAAAATGACACCATACTTGTATCGTTAGGACCTTTGGGGGCGGAGCTATGGGACAAAATACATTTGTGTTTCAAAAAATTATCTCGGCCTAGGAAAGTCGAAACGACTCGTGGTTGGTGTCATTGGAAAGGTCTCTGCGAGTGCTTTCCAATGACACCTTGTTTGTGTCGCTGCGACCTTCCTAGGCCGAGATAATTTTTTGATACATGAATATATTTCGTCCCATAGCTCCGCCCAGGAAGCAGCCAGCGACATGAACTAGGTATCATTCGAAAGGGTTTTCTCAGACCTTTCCAACGAGACCACTGGGATGTCTCTGTGATGTGTGAGTCATGAGAGGTTGCTTCTCGACTTTGCAGTGTTTCGAACTGATGCCGTACCACATTTGATGCCGTACCACATTTGATGCCGTACCACTGGTGGTGTCGCGTCACTGTCTGTCTGTATGTAATAGGGTGAAATACGAATTTGAGCCCCCATACAATTGAGCCCCCAGGGCATTTCTCTGTGTTCCCGGGGTCCCACAGAGCTGAAACTCGGGCCATATACTAACTGGAGGGCGGGGAGTCTATTGCACACGGTTTGGTAGCTCTAGCGCCACCATGTGTCGATAAACAGTAGGTCAGCCGGCTAATGTTGGCCCCTACGGAGCTCAGGTTTTGTCCACAAACACATTAATGGGAGCAGGTTCACTCGAAGGGGCTCGGCCCCGCTCCTCTGGCTCGTTCGGTTTGGTTTTGGGGCACCAGTGAATCTTGGCACAATTGGCAGGTTGAATGAATCACATGTGATGTCACTCCATATATGATGCCGTAACTCTTGTGATGTGTCCATCACAGGAAGGTCAAAAAGGTCAAGGGCTTTTTCAATGATGCAGAGGTCAGTGAGAGGGTAGGTTTTGGGTAGGGGTCCGGTGGGCGGGGCTTGTTTTTAGCTGGCGTGAGAGGGTAGGTTTTGGGTAGGGGTCCGGTGGGCGGGGCTTGTTTTTAGCTGGCGTGAGAGGGTAGGTTTTGGGTAGGGGTCCGGTGGGCGGGGCTTGTTTTTAGCTGGCGTGAGAGGGTAGGTTTTGGGTAGGTGTTGTGTTTGCAAATGAATTCGCAACACATCTGATGTCGTACAGAGTGTGATGCCGTACCATATCTGATGTCGTACAGAGTGTGATGCCGTACCATATCTGATCCGTACCATATCTGATGTCGTACAGAGTTTGATGGCGTACCATATCTGATGTCGTACAGAGTGTGATGTCGTACCATATCTGATGTTGTACAGAGTTTGATGGCGTACCATATCTGATGTCGTACAGAGTGTGATGTCGTACCATATCTGATGTTGTACAGAGTTTGATGGCGTACCATATCTGATGTCGTACAGAGTGTGATTTGGTACCAT
This sequence comes from Tiaroga cobitis, assembly GCA_030578255.1. Classification (NCBI taxonomy): domain Eukaryota; kingdom Metazoa; phylum Chordata; class Actinopteri; order Cypriniformes; family Leuciscidae; genus Tiaroga; species Tiaroga cobitis. The sequence goes on along the minus strand of CM060596.1, from coordinate 48,983 downwards.
ATCTGATGTCGTACAGAGTGTGATGTCGTACCATATCTGATGTCGTACAGAGTGTGATGCCGTACCACATCTGATCCGTACCATATCTGATGTAGTACAGAGTGTGATGTCGTACCATATCTGATGTCGTACAGAGTGTGATTTCGTACCACATTTGATGCCGTACCACTGGTGGTGTCGCGTCACTGTCTGTCTGTATGTAATAGGGTGAAATACGAATTTGAGCCCCCATACAATTGAGCCCCCAGGGCATTTCTCTGTGTTCCCGGGGTCCCACAGAGCTGAAACTCGGGCCATATACTAACTGGAGGGCGGGGAGTCTATTGCACACGGTTTGGTAGCTCTAGCGCCACCATGTGTCGATAAACAGTAGGTCAGCCGGCTAATGTTGGCCCCTACGGAGCTCAGGTTTTGTCCACAAACACATTAATGGGAGCAGGTTCACTCGAAGGGGCTCGGCCCCGCTCCTCTGGCTCGTTCGGTTTGGTTTTGAAGTACCAGTGAATCTTGGCACAATTGGCAGGTTGAATGAATCACATGTGATGTCACTCCATATATGATGCCGTAACTCTTGTGATGTGTCCATCATATTATTAAACTCTTCTTTTCTTTTCTTATTTTTAGATTCCAGATGACATCCTGAGACGTATCCTGCTTGAGGTCGTAAAAGAAGACGGAGATGTTGCTTTTAACAGACTGTCTTTGACGTGACGCGAATTCCGAGATGTTGTTTCAAACGAATCTTTTCGAAATGATTTGGGGGATGGAAAGAAAGGAGTCCTTGGTGGATTTTACAGCACCAAAGAATTCACAGGGTACTGCTCACACCATTGCACACGGTTTTGGTAGCTCTAGCGCCACCATGTGTTGATAAACAGTAGGTAATAGGGTGAAATACCAATTTGAGCCCCCATACAATTGAGCCCCCACGGCATTTCTCTGTGTTCCCGGGGTCCCACAGAGCTGAAACTCGGCCCATATACTAATTGGGGGGCGGGAGTCGAGACTTGTGTTTTTTGGAGGCGGGACTTGTGTTTTTTTGGAGGTGCGACTTGTCTTTTTGGTGTGAATTGTGTTTTTTTTGTGAACATATAGCTCCGCCCAGGAAGCAGTCAGCGCCAAAAGCTAGGTAGCATTCGAAAGGTCTTGGCGAGGCCTTTAAAATGACACCATACTTGTATCGTTAGGACCTTTGGGGGCGGAGCTATGGGACAAAATACATTTGTGTTTCAAAAAATTATCTCGGCCTAGGAAAGTCGAAACGACTCGTGGTTGGTGTCATTGGAAAGGTCTCTGCGAGTGCTTTCCAATGACACCTTGTTTGTGTCGCTGCGACCTTCCTAGGCCGAGATAATTTTTTGATACATGAATATATTTCGTCCAATAGCTCCGCCCAGGAAGCAGCCAGCGACATGAACTAGGTATCATTCGAAAGGGTTTTCTCAGACCTTTCCAACGAGACCACTGGGATGTCTCTGTGATGTGTGAGTCATGAGAGGTTGCTTCTCGACTTTGCAGTGTTTCGAACTGATGCCGTACCACATTTGATGCCGTACCACATTTGATGCCGTACCACATTTGATGCCGTACCACTGGTGGTGTCGCGTCACTGTCTGTCTGTATGTAATAGGGTGAAATACGAATTGAGCCCCCATACAATTGGAGCCCCCAGGGCATTTCTCTGTGTTCCCGGGGTCCCACAGAGCTGAAACTCGGGCCATATTACTAACTGGAGGGCGGGGAGTCTATTGCACACGGTTTGGTAGCTCTAGCGCCACCATGTGTCGATAAACAGTAGGTCAGCCGGCTAATGTTGGCCCCTACGGAGCTCAGGTTTTGTCCACAAACACATTAATGGGAGCACGTTCACTCGAAGGGGCTCGGCCCCTGCTCCTCTGGCTCGTTCGGTTTGGTTTTGGGGCACCAGTGAATCTTGGCACAATTGGCAGGTTGAATGAATCACGTGTGATGTCACTCCATATATGATGCCGTAACTCTTGTGATGTGTCCATCATATTATTAAACTCTTCTTTTCTTTTCTTATTTTTAGATTCCAGATGACATCCTGAGACGTATCCTGCTTGAGGTCGTAAAAGAAGACGGAGATGTTGCTTTTAACAGACTGTCTTTGACGTGACGCGAATTCCGAGATGTTGTTTCAAACGAATCTTTTCGAAATGATTTGGGGGATGGAAAGAAAGGAGTCCTTGGTGGATTTTACAGCACCAAAGAATTCACAGGGTACTGCTCACACCATTGCACACGGTTTTGGTAGCTCTAGCGCCACCATGTGTTGATAAACAGTAGGTAATAGGGTGAAATACCAATTTGAGCCCCCATACAATTGAGCCCCCACGGCATTTCTCTGTGTTCCCGGGGTCCCACAGAGCTGAAACTCGGCCCATATACTAATTGGGGGGGCGGGAGTCGAGACTTGTGTTTTTTGGAGGCGGGACTTGTGTTTTTTTGGAGGTGCGACTTGTCTTTTTGGTGTGAATTGTGTTTTTTTTGTGAACATATAGCTCCGCCCAGGAAGCAGTCAGCGCCAAAAGCTAGGTAGCATTCGAAAGGTCTTGGCGAGGCCTTTAAATGACACCATACTTGTATCGTTAGGACCTTTGGGGGCGGAGCTATGGGACAAAATACATTTGTGTTTCAAAAAATTATCTCGGCCTAGGAAAGTCGAAACGACTCGTGGTTGGTGTCATTGGAAAGGTCTCTGCGAGTGCTTTCCAATGACACCTTGTTTGTGTCGCTGCGACCTTCCTAGGCCGAGATAATTTTTTGATACATGAATATATTTCGTCCCATAGCTCCGCCCAGGAAGCAGCCAGCGACATGAACTAGGTATCATTCGAAAGGGTTTTCTCAGACCTTTCCAACGAGACCACTGGGATGTCTCTGTGATGTGTGAGTCATGAGAGGTTGCTTCTCGACTTTGCAGTGTTTCGAACTGATGCCGTACCACATTTGATGCCGTACCACATTTGATGCCGTACCACATTTGATGCCGTACCACTGGTGGTGTCGCGTCACTGTCTGTCTGTATGTAATAGGGTGAAATACGAATTTGAGCCCCCCATACAATTGAGCCCCCAGGGCATTTCTCTGTGTTCCCGGGGTCCCACAGAGCTGAAACTCGGGCCATATACTAACTGGAGGGGCGGGGAGTCTATTGCACACCGGTTTGGTAGCTCTAGCGCCACCATGTGTCGATAAACAGTAGGTCAGCCGGCTAATGTTGGCCCCTACGGAGCTCAGGTTTTGTCCACAAACACATTAATGGGAGCACGTTCACTCGAAGGGGCTCGGCCCCGCTCCTCTGGCTCGTTCGGTTTGGTTTTGGGGCACCAGTGAATCTTGGCACAATTGGCAGGTGAATGAATCACATGTGATGTCACTCCATATATGATGCCGTAACTCTTGTGATGTGTCCATCACAGGAAGGTCAAAAAGGTCAAGGGCTTTTTTCAATGATGCAGAGGTCAGTGAGAGGGTAGTAGGTTTTGGGTAGGGGTCCGGTGGGCGGGGCTTGTTTTTAGCTGGCGTGAGAGGGTAGGTTTTGGGTAGGGGTCCGGTGGGCGGGGCTTGTTTTTAGCTGGCGTGAGAGGGTAGGTTTTGGGTAGGGGTCCGGTGGGCGGGGCTTGTTTTAGCTGGCGTGAGAGGGGTAGGTTTTGGGTAGGTGTTGTGTTTGCAAATGAATTCGCAACACATCTGATGTCGTACAGAGTGTGATGCCGTACCATATCTGATGTCGTACAGAGTGTGATGCCGTACCATATCTGATCCGTACCATATCTGATGTCGTACAGAGTTTGATGGCGTACCATATCTGATGTCGTACAGAGTGTGATGTCGTACCATATCTGATGTTGTACAGAGTTTGATGGCGTACCATATCTGATGTCGTACCATATCTGATGTTGTACAGAGTTTGATGGCGTACCATATCTGATGTCGTACAGAGTGTGATTTGGTACCATATCTGATGTCGTACAGAGTGTGATGTCGTACCATATCTGATGTCGTACAGAGTGTGATGCCGTACCACATCTGATCCGTACCACATCTGATGTAGTACAGAGTGTGATGTCGTACCATATCTGATGTCGTACAGAGTGTGATTTCGTACCACATTTGATGCCGTACCACTGGTGGTGTCGCGTCACTGTCTGTCTGTATGTAATAGGGTGAAATACGAATTTGAGCCCCCATACAATTGAGCCCCCAGGGCATTTCTCTGTGTTCCCGGGGTCCCACAGAGCTGAAACTCGGGCCATATACTAACTGGAGGGCGGGGAGTCTATTGCACACGGTTTGGTAGCTCTAGCGCCACCATGTGTCGATAAACAGTAGGTCAGCCGGCTAATGTTGGCCCCTACGGAGCTCAGGTTTTGTCCACAAACACATTAATGGGAGCAGGTTCACTCGAAGGGGCTCGGCCCCGCTCCTCTGGCTCGTTCGGTTTGGTTTTGGGGCACCAGTGAATCTTGGCACAATTGGCAGGTTGAATGAATCACATGTGATGTCACTCCATATATGATGCCGTAACTCTTGTGATGTGTCCATCATACTATTAAACTCTTCTTTTCTTTTCTTATTTTTAGATTCCAGATGACATCCTGAGACGTATCCTGCTTGAGGTCGTAAAAGAAGACGGAGATGTTGCTTTTAACAGACTGTCTTTGACGTGACGCGAATTCCGAGATGTTGTTTCAAACGAATCTTTTCGAAATGATTTGGGGGATGGAAAGGAAGGAGTCCTTGGTGGATTTTACAGCACCAAAGAATTTACAGGGTACTGCTCACACCATTGCTTCATCTTTAACGCCAATAGCTACAGTCCCAGGGATCGAGAGGATGAGTCAAGGTCAAAGGTGCAAATAGTGGCCGGCTGACCTACCGAGCTCAAGTCCTGTCCACGTACTAATGGGACCACGTTCACTCGAAGGGGCTCGGCCCCGCGCCTCTGGCTCGTTCGGTTTGGTTTTGGGGCCACAGTGAATCATGGCATAATTGGCAGGTTGATTGAATCACTTGTGATGTCACTCCATATATGTTGCCGTAACGCTTGTGATGTGTCCATCACAGGAAGGTCAAAAAGGTCAAGGGCTTTTTCAATGATGCAGAGGTCAGTGAGAGGGTAGGTTTTGGCTGGGGCTTATGTGTGTGAGTGTAATCGGTCAATTACATATTTGTCAGTCACAGTCATTTCACAGGCAACCCTTCATGTTGCATTTTGTTTCTACAGGCACAAACTGCCCCAACTTACTAGCCGGGATGTGTGCAAGGCCGTTATGATTGCTGCACAAAAGCGTAACGGTGCCCCATTGGAACTCTGCATTTGTATATGACAGCGCTGCCACCTTATGTGCAGGAGACATCTTTCCAGGATTTACAGTGCTTCTGCTGCCTTGAAGAGGGTGGGCCAGTGAGAAACAACTTCACAGCCAACCTAGCAATGCTGCTCGGGAAATGGTTCTCTTAAAAAAAAATAAAGTCCCCCGTATTATCCCCTTTCCCTCATTCCACGTTCTTTGCCATTTTTGTTTTGTTTGTCTTAATTTTACAGTTTATCATTTTATAAGTCTGTTATGTGTAGTTCATTATTTTATAGTTCTGTTAGACAGTTCTTTATTTTATGTCTGTTGTATATAGTTATCTTCATAGTTATTTAATGTTTGCATTGTTTATTTTTAAGATGTTATTTTGTAAAATGTTTGTCACTTTATTTTTCAAATAAAACTGTTAAACATCTCTAAAGTCCTCTGATTGTTCTCTATAAAACATTTTTTATTTGAGATGTCATGCATTAGTAATAATAAATAAATGCTCAATGACACCAATCACGAGTCGTTTCGACTTTCCTAGGCCGAGATGATTTTTTTGATACATGAATATATTTCGTCCCATAGCTCCGCCCAGGAAGCAGCCAGCGACATGAACTAGGTATCATTCGAAAGGGTTTTCTCAGACCTTTCCAACGAGACCACTGGGATGTCTCTGTGATGTATGAGTCATGAGAGGTTGCTTCTCGACTTTGCAGTGTTTCGAACTGATGCCGTACCACATTTGATGCCGTACCACATTTGATGCCGTACCACTGGTGGTGTCGCGTCACTGTCTGTCTGTAGGGTAATAGGGTGAAATACGAATTTGAGCCCCCATACAATTGAGCCCCCAGGGCATTTCTCTGTGTTCCCGGGGTCCCACAGAGCTGAAACTCGGGCCATAAACTAACTGGAGGGCGGGGAGTCTATTGCACACGGTTTGGTAGCTCTAGCGCCACCATGTATTGATAAACAGTAGGTCAGCCGGCTAATGTTGGCCCCTACGGAGCTCAGGTTTTGTCCACAAACACATTAATGGGAGCACGTTCACTCGAAGGGGCTCGGCCCCGCTCCTCTGGCTCGTTCGGTTTGGTTTTGGGGCACCAGTGAATCTTGGCACAATTGGCAGGTTGAATGAATCACATGTGATGTCACTCCATATATGATGCCGTAACGCTTGTGATGTGTCCATCACAGGAAGGTCAAAAAGGTCAAGGGCTTTTTCAATGATGCAGAGGTCAGTGAGAGGGTAGGTTTTGGCTGGGGCTTATGTGTGTGAGTGTAATCGGTCAATTACATATTTGTCAGTCACAGTCATTTCACAGGCAACCCTTCATGTTGCATTTTGTTTCTACAGGCACAAACTGCCTCACCTTACTAGCCGGGATGTGTGCAAGGCCGTTATGATTGCTGCACAAAAGCTTAACGGTGCCCCATTGGAACTCTGCATTTGTATATGACAGCGCTGCCACCTTATGTGCAGGAGACATCTTTCCAGGATTTACAGTGCTTCTGCTGCCTTGAAGAGGGTGGGCCAGTGAGAAACAACTTCACAGCCAACCTAGCAATGCTGCTCGGGAAATGGTGCTCTTAAAAAAAAAATAAAGTCCCCCTTATTATCCCCTTTCCCTCATTCCACGTTCTTTGCCATTTTTGTTTTGTTTGTCTTAATTTTACAGTTTATCATTTTATAAGTCTGTTATGTGTAGTTCATTATTTTATAGTTCTGTTAGACAGTTCTTTATTTTATATGTCTGTTGTATATAGTTATCTTCATAGTTATTTAATGTTTGCATTGTTTATTTTTAAGATGTTATTTTGTAAAATGTTTGTCACTTTATTTTTCAAATAAAACTGTTAAACATCTCTAAAGTCCTCTGATTGTTCTCTATAAAACATTTTTTATTTGAGATGTCATGCATTAGTAATAATAAATAAATGCTCAAATAAATAAATAAATAAATAAAAAATAAATAGTACAGTGGTTCCCAAAATCTGTCCTGTTGCACAACCGACACTGCAGGTTTTTTTTTTTTTTTTTTGTCTCCCTAATCAAACCCACCTGATTTGACTCATTAGCTCATCATCACATGTGTTAATGAGTCGAACCAGGTGTGTTTGATTAGGGAACCACTGCATTAGTATATAAAACCGAATTACCTTAGTTTATACTGTTTGACAATGTGCTGTTGTGGCTCTGACTAACCTGGGAAGGCCCTTCGCTGGTGCTGTCACTGTCCCCATCACTGAAAGGTAAAAAAAAGCTCAAGCCATTTTGCCATCCACAGAAGAATGAGCCAGAGGTTGAAAGCCCATAAGTGACCACAATATTTATTATGTATTTTATTATTTTTATGAATTACTTTATTCTTGTCATGTCAGGTCATGCATAGTATTTTTTTATAATATTGTTGTAATGTTTATTCATGTATTTAATTAATTGTGATGGTTAATAAACATTAAATATTAATTAACCATTTAAATGTACATTCATTCATCTTATTATGCAGACACATATTAATATTGTGATGTCCATGTTAGAATTCACGAGAACTATTTTAACACTATTGTTAGTTTCTAATTAATGTTGCAAGTGAGAGTGAATACAGCACCCTTATTAAAATTGTGTGTAAAGTAATGGAAATGTGGGAATGTTATTCCAGTGGGGTTTTTATTTATTATTTTTTTGGGGTTGGTTCACAAGAAAGCCTTATCGTGTGCTTCACTTCAGTAAGTGAGGTTTTTGCATAAAGTTTTCCTTCTGTGTGCTTCAGGGTTTTTATGAGTATTGGCGACACCCTGTGGAAAATGCAATTCAGTGCGCTTTTTTCAGACATCTGCACCTAGGAGCTGTAACTGAGGGTGCAAGGGTGAGTGATACTAAAGCAACATCACCTAGTAACGCTAATTCAATGCGATTAACGTTGAAGCTTCAACACTGAGTCAACATTCTTTCATTTTAATTTCATCCTCTCTGGAACAGTGACTTCAAAGGGGAAAATACTAATCTGATTCTGTATAATATGCAATCACATTTATTTTTTCAGTGTCAATAACAATAAACAAGGTAATGTGTAAAACACACAATAGTATAGCAATCAAGAACACCTGTTGACAGACACATAACAGAACTGTAATATAGGATAAGCACACATTCAAAGTATTAATTTTTCAAACAAAAAAGGTTAGAGGTCACCTTGTTATTTTAAGTATTTGAATAGTCAACGAAGCAACAAACAAGTTTATAACTATTTACATGATTTTAAATCAGAAGAACGGTTGGTTGCACACGTATTATTGAAATCAAATAAAAGATTAAACCTTCGACGGTTGAAATTGCACCAGTTTTGAAATGATTTCACAATAAATTAAAAACGTACTGTGTATAAACACAATACTATAGCAATTAAAACCACCTTTTGACCAATACATTATACAACTGTAATAAACGATAAGCACACATATACACTGCAAAAAAAAAGAAAGAAGATTTTCTTGTTCAGTATTTTTTTCTGGTTTCCAGTAAAAATAGCAGCTAAAAATTCAGATGAGTTTACGAGACGTTATTGTGTATTTTTGTATGTTTTTGTATTAATGTGTCATGTATTTCATAAAAAAAAAAAAAAATATTTAATTTACTAAACGAGACAAAGATACCAAGCTAGAAAACGATTTTTTTTTTTTTTGCCAGTGTATGCTAGAGAGGTCACGGATCTGCACCCTGAAAAAGTAAACTTCCAGAAAGCGCACGAGTGGATGATCGGTGCATTGGAAGGCAGCCGGGAACCTTCGAGGTGCGGGAGAGCTGGCCAGGGCCACCTGTAATATGTACGAATGAAGAATAAGAGACAAATTAGTGATGTGCAGACAAAATGTAAAGAAAACAGTAATTTAAGTAAACATTTACTTAAGTGTGCCGTTGCCTCTTGGACCGGAAGGCTCTCAGTGTCCTGGCTGGCATGTGCAGTTCCTGACACCTCTTCACATAGGCTCTGTACGCCTCGGCGTGGCTCAGGGTCGGGTTCGCGAGGACCAGGTCCAGCTCAAATGGGCTCCACCGGCTCATCTGGTTGGCTGGCGTTGTGCACGTCTCTGCTCTATCTATGACCTGGGGTTCGTTGGTTTCTTGTTCCTCTGGCTCGGAGGTCTGGACGGGTGAGGGGGTACGAGGGCGCGGAGGTACGACCGCACTCTTTTTCGGCACCTGACGGACAGGCGGCACTTTGTATGTGATGCTGTCGTGCAGTCTGTGTGTGCGCGGTTGTTGTAATAATATTAGCGGTGACAGGATCTGCGCACTCTGCAGCTGCTTCTGCGTCAGGGGCAGATCACTGATCAGTTGGCCCAGTGCGCTGAAGGACACGTAATCCCCATTCATTATAAGGGCCAAAGATGTTATAAATGTTAGCACCAGGACTCTTTGCTCCCTGCTCAGCCTCGGCGGCAGCCTTCTCAAAGCCTCCTTCATCCACGGCATTCCGCTCTCCCTGTACCTCAGCAAGTTTTTTCCAAATGACAGATCGCGTTTCTGCACCGCTGCGCACACGTCACCCTCCAGAGCTGCCGCCTCCGCCGCGGGGCTAGCCGATGCCGTTGGAAGGTAGAGCTCGATGAAACTCTTTTTGTCCCACTTGACCTTAGGGTTGCGTGCCTCGTCCCAGAAGATGATGGAGGGGAAATACTTAAGAGGCTCAAGCCCCACGCTGATGCATTTTGCAGGGTCGTGTCCGTTGGCAATCATCATTTCGACGGCCCTCCCGAAGGTGTGGGGGTACCTGAACCCTTTTCGTACTGCGAGCTCCGCGGCGAAGTCAGTGGTCGTCCGACAGCCGACGAGCTTGCACATGATGTGCGGGAGTTCGGGCCCTTTGAGCGCGGCAATGCTTATACCCTCGTTACGTTCGTGGAGGTCGCACAAGAGGACCAGCACTGCCGCGTCCCCGACGACCGCAGCCGTGGCACCGAGCGACTCTGCAAATTGAAAAATCCGCTCCACCCTCAAACGCTGCGTCTCGTCAGTTATCCACTGGTCAAGTGGGGGGGGTGACTGTCCCACGCTGGCGTTCCCGATGGGCGCCAGGCCGAGGAACCCGCGCGCCTTGGAGATGCTGTCGGGGTGCGTGGTGTTTGTGCCGAGGCTGATCGAATATCTTAGTGAGCGCGGATTGAGCGGCCTTCCGAAGAATAGTTCCTCTAGGGCCAGCTCCATCTGGTAGGCCTCCCAGCTGTTCTCGTATCCCCCTTTCCCTGCGCGACGGGTCAACAGTCCTCGCAGGGTCGCGGACAGATACTCTGCCACAGGCCGCACCACGTGATACAGCCCGATACCGCTCGCGTTGTTTTTAAACGGAACGAGCATAGGGGTGTGTTCGAGGAGACTGCGCAATGAGGGCATGTGGAAGTAGTGTTTTGGGTTGATCAGCAAGGGGATGGGGTTGGTAAAAAGGAAGACGGCCTCGATCCTGGCGTCGACCCTGCAGACAGTCTTCCTCGTCAGGTCCTCAAAGTGCGCCAGGTAGGACTGCGCGTTGCTCAGTATCCTACGGGCGTGACTGGAATTGTGGAGGCCGCAGGTTGTTATGATGCGGCTGACGGGGTGCTTATCCGAGGTGGAGTGGACGTGGGGCGTGGATGCGTAGAGCTGAATGAAATTAATGTCAGCGAAGTGAGTGGCGGAGCTAAACACGTCGCGCAGCGGACGCTCCACGGTCAAGGAGTTCCCGTCTAGGTTGGTCTGAAAGTTGGCGGCCTCTGAGATGCCGTAGGCGGTGTACAACGTGCCTCGTTGTCCCACCACCTGGTGCAGCCCTAGTCTCGACCAGAGGAGTGCCGTCCTGTGGTCCTTTGCGGACACGGTGCAGGCCACGTGGCAGGTGACCGAGTGGATCCCCTCAACGCCCACCAACGCTCCGAGGTCGAGGGGCGAGCTGTCCTTCTGACCGAACCTCGAAATGAACAGCAGGATTTTTTGAGTGCGGTCGACGTCCACCTGACGGACGGCATCCATTAGGAGCCCGAGGATGAACTCTTTGTCCTGCTTTAGAATGTGCATCCTCTGCAGGCTATTGAGATTGTTTTTTAACAGGGTGGGGCGCTGCATGTCTTTTTGAGGTAGAGCCATGAGCTTTTTGGCAAAGGACGCGAGGACAGCGTTTATTACGCTCGCGGCGTTCGCCCTGGCAGACACCTGCGAATCGAACACGGGGTGAGGGTGTTGTGTGTCGGCGCTGATGCAGCACATGTTAAGCAGGTGGCCACCGTCAAGGAAGGATAAAGTGTGTCCGAATGTCTTGGCGAGAGCCGACACGCCCGCGCGGCTGTACTCGGTCAGGGGCAGGTGTTTTTTCAAGCTGTGCCAATGATTCTGAAGAGTTGCACCCACGACACGACCGACAAATAGGTAATGCAAGTTTACCTTGAGCGTCGACAGGCTGCTCAGCTGTATCACCAGGCCGTCTACGTCCAAGTCAAAGTTCAGCGTGTCGCCGCTCATGGTGGCCGTCGTGGGGAAAATGGGTATTCTGACGTCCTCGTCACGGAGGAATTTTTCGCAGTTGTCGTGCGCGTAGTACGCATCTGTGAGATTTGTGGCATTCTCCTCGCAGGCCCCGTGTAATCTGTCACCGAACAGGAAGTCCAGCTCCTCGTCCGTGTAGTCCATGGTCGGAGGCCTGCAGGTGTGCATGGAAACGGTGCGGTTAAGGCATACTCGACACAAAATCAAAAGACAAACTGGTGCAACATCATTTTAAAACAAAAACGTCTTTATGGCTTTCCGTCCGTTGTCAAACTGGAATGTTTTATTTTTAATAAAAAAAAAAAAAATGCCATTTCAAATGAATTTTTAATAAAATAATAAAATACATTAATAATAAAATTATATTTTATTGAGAAAACATCTTTGTCGATTTTTATAAGAAAAAAAAAAAGAGAGAGAGAAAGAAAATGGGATTTGCTAACAGGTCATTCTATGGAAAGGTCAACTTTTCTGTCCCTAGCCTTAACAGAAATATTGCACTTAACAAAGACTTAAGATTGTATGCCAAATGTAACAATTTAGTTTCATCTACTTAATTGTAGTTGAAGAATAATGATCTTTGGTCTTATGTGCGTCATTGGTGATTCATTGCGTCACTGGTCCTTTTTCTGTCACATTAAATACAATATCACATGTGACATGATGATAATTTTACATCCATTTAATTTTGCTACACTCAAACGTTAGGGCTTAAAGGATTGCATCATTTCTTGATTTGAACCGGTTTTCAAATATTTTCATCGGTATAGAAAAATAATGGTAGCACATATGAACCAACATCATTCAAACACACACTTTTAACAAACTTGTTTAAAATAAATAAAAACGCAATCTCCTTATTTGTTGCATTATTATTATTTTTCTGTACCCTCACTACATGTGCTTCAAAAAACGGAGATAAAAAAAAAAAAAACTTTAATATTGCCAAATTGGTACGGTAGCAACATTGACCCAAAAAAGGAACATTTAAATAAATGAAAAAAAAAAAAATTTTATATATATATATATATATATATATATATATATATATATATATATATATATATTTATATTTTTTTTTTTTTATGTATTTATTTATTTATTTATTTATCTGTATTCATACAGCCAAATGAAAATCTGATAATGTGGTCTAAGTAAAAATGTAAGAAAAAATAAATTATTAAATAAAATAACAGGAGTCCTTGTTGTTATAACATTTCTTGCAAAACCAAGATGAGAATAATATAACCTACTTTTAACTGGTAACCAGTTTAACATATTCAACATATCACAAACTCTAGTTCTATATGAACAATTAAGCACTATACGGGCTGCTTTGTTTTGTGCCACCTGTAATCGATTAAGATTATATTCTGATGTATTGGACCATATAACTGTACAATACACAGTAGGTCAGCCGGCAAATTTTTTGCACCTACGGAGCTCAAGTTTTGTCCACAAACATTAATGGGACCACGTTCAATCGAAGGGGCTCGGCCCCGCTCCTCTGGCTCGTTCTTTGGGTTTTGGGGCCACAGTGAATCTTGGCACAATTGGCAGGTTGATTGAATCACTTGTGATGTCACTCCATGTATGTTTGAATTGAATTGAATTGTTTATTGATCCAACAATCAGCTATCTCATATACATATGAGTGCTGTTCTTCCTGTGGTCAAAATCACTATTACATGTCAATTTTTACAAAATAAGCATGCATTCATACAACATCCAACCATAAACAAAGACATTTAGTAGAAGATGAAATGATTCATTTTAAGACATCTTGTCATTCCAAAAATGGGGAGTTTCTGTAGAATGACCTTTTATATATGCTTATCATACCAATGGTTTTGGGAGATACTTTGTGATTTTTGGACGGGAAATGCTTTATTATAAGCACATGGCAGGCCTATATGCTACATCAAAGCCACATCTACTCAATATGTCAATCGAAAAAAGAGAGATATTTTAGTAAAAACTCACCCAAATGTTTTATTTTGCTGCTCCGATGTGGGTTCTTGGAGACAAACTTTTGAAGTTTTTCGCCGATCGATCCGTGATGATCTTCACGAGGCTTCTTGGGTGACAAATAATTGCCACAATATGTCTCGATCGCATTTAGTAAGTACAGTAAAACTTTCTAACGATCGAGAAAATCGAGTGCTCATAGATGACCATCGTCCCATCACCCATTAAAAATGGCCTGTCACCGAGCAGGATCGCGACGAGTTTTGTCTGACCACTTTGGTAGAAATTTCCATCAATGTCACGAGTAGAGAAATTATTAAAAAAAAAAAAAAATAGCCTACTGACTTCCGTCAGCTTATGTGATGCTATTCACTGTAAACGTAATGTATTCTAAAAACTTTAAAACTAATCTTACTATATTTTAGTTACAACTAATAACTTTATTAATTCGGATTTATTTCTGTCAAATAAGTATTAACATGGTTATTATTAGCAGTTGTGTTTTGTCCTTATAAATTTCGAGTTATTTTAGTTATTAACCCCCCCCCCCCCCCCCCCCCCTCTCTCTCTCTCTCTCCATCGACAGAAGAATGAGCCAGAGTTTGAAAGCACAAAGGTGAATATTATTATTATAGGTGAACAATATTTATGTATTTAAATTTTATCATGTCAGTTCATGTATATCATTTTTTATAATATTGTTGCAATATTTATTCATGTATTTAATTAATTGTGATGGTTAATAAACATTAAATATTAATAAACTATTCAAATGTACATTCATTCATCTTATTATTCAGACACATATTAATATTGTGATTTCCCATTGATTAATGTTATAACTCACAAGAACTAGTTTAACCTCATTATTAGTTTTTAATTCATGTTGCAAGTGAGAGTGAATACAGCACCCGTTTTGAATGGTGTGTAAAGCAATGGAAATGTGAGAATGTTATTTCATTGTTATTTTATTTTGTGTATTTTTTTTTTGTTTACCAGAGCCTCATCGTGTGCTTCACTTCAGTAAGTGAGGTTTGACAAAGTTTTTTTTTCTTCTGTGTGCTTCAGGGTTTGATGAGTACCGTCGCCACCCTGTGGACAATGCAATTCACTGCTCTTTTTTTAAGATATGTGCACCAGGAGCTGTCCTGTTCAAACAAGTGCCCAAGACGTCCGTCCCCAACACAAAAAAAAAAAAAAAAAAAACACACTCACTCACTCATTCACTCTCGCACAAACAACCCTGAGACAAAGGAGTGACAAACTGAGGTAAATTTCTAACACTTTTTTTATATTTTCATAAATTTTCATTTAAAAATATATACAAACAGGAAAAGAAAAAAAATAATAATTAAACAATCTATAACAATGGGAGAAAAATAAAACACCTCTTATTCCCAAATATATATATAAAAAAAAAAAAAAAAAGGTCCATCTCTCTGGACACCACACCTGAAAGAGATAAAGACAAGAGTTGTGAGAACAAACACGTACCAAAAAGAATGTGATCAAGAGAGCAATGTAGTTTGATGAATACATACTTTGAGCATTTCTGATGCGTCAAGTCAGGTTTTTTTCCTTCCTTCCTTCCTTCACACAATGTGAGAGCTAAAGAGACAAGTGTCATATCATATGAACATTTTGAACAAATGCTAGTAAGTGAAAAATAAAATGAATTGAACATGCTTTGTAACACTACCTGACGTCAATCATTTCTTTCTTAGTCATCGTCCCTCAGAGGTTCCACAAACTTGAAGGTCCGGGTGAGCTAAGCCTATTCGTCCAGCCATGCCAGGTCCAGGCCTTCTCCGCGGAACGAGTTCCTCTTAACGCCGTAGTCAAACTTAAGCTGAGTCTCGACATCTATGTCTTTCAACGCCTTGAATAGGATGACGTCCTTCTCCTGACCGTCGACGGACATCGAGCAGTAGGACGGCTTTACGTTGGCATTCTTTGAAGAATGATTTATTCTTCGGCCCACCGTGTCTGCCTCCGGGTGACATTCGCAGGGGAAGGTCTGGGCGTCTATGCACATTTCTTGTTTACCATTGTTGTAAAAGAACATGTACCCAGGTTCCCCATCAAGCTCCTCCATGTTGGCCTTTCCCTCTGCGGCTGTAATGGTCTTTCCGTGATAGTCACAGACAATGTCTCCTTTTGAAAAGGGCCTTGTTGCAACCACTCCTATGACCAAGACGATATTAAGACTGTTAATTACTCAGTGAGCTATTAAAAAAAAAAAAACAACTTATTGAAAACTTTTTGAAATTGTATTCGACATTAAGGGAAATCTTATTGAAATGAGGACATTTTTCAGCTGTAGATTCATTTTATAAATGTGTTGGCATCAATGAATTTTTTATTTTTTTTATTCTTGATGTCAAATCAAAAGCTGTTCTCACCTAGACCTTGCTCTGTACCAAAGTCCTTCACTGCCAGGCCAGACCAGGATTGCTCACGCACACTCCGGATGGCAGCCGGGTCGGTTTCAACCTTGATCTTTGCCGCCGGTGTCCAGAGATCCAAGACCTCCTCGACCTTTGGGACGTTAGCCTTCCAGCCCTCCTGTTGGATTAGCCTTGACACCTTGGCCACGGAAGGTTTCCTCAACGTGAAATTCGCTGAAATACAGAATTCAATATAACTTTACTACTTGAGTACATGCAATAAATGTTCGACAATGCCGTACCGATTGTTTGGGGGACTTACACAGCAGAAATCGAACCCTTTTATTGTACTGGGCAGTCCGCCACTTGTCGTACAGCGTGCGGTCCGAGGAAAATCCCGCTTCGACCCGTTGTTTTTTCTTAGGCGGCGTTCCGTCGATCAGGACCGGGAATGCTTTGAGGAAGCTGGACAAGGTGGTGGAAGGGGGTTCGACGGACATGCTTGGGCCAGCTACGTCCTGCGGGGCTGGTGAGGCGTCATCTTCCGGAGGAGGGCTGTTAAAGAAAGGGAAATGAACACGAAGTATGACAAAAATGATCACAACTTGCTAAATTTGATGTGCCTGCTGCTTGTGTTTTTTTTTGGGGGGGGGGGGGGCTTTTTTATGTTTTTTTTTTTTTTCATTTTCATTTTCTTTTAGATGAACAGACACACCTGGCCAAGGATTCCAGCAGCGTGGCCGCTTCCACCACATCCTGAGGCTGATAGTCATGAGGCTGCAGGTATTGCCTTATGGCCTCCTGTTGCTGGGCTGTCAGCTTCTTGGAGGCCATCCTAAAAACTGCCGCCCGCACGTCCTTGCTTCCGAAAGGTGACAGTTGGTACCTTTAGGAGAAAGTAAGGTGAGGTGAAACGTTCATGGCGTTTTGAATGTCGACAATTGTATCATGTGGTCTTTAGGTACGTACGTTTCGAGGAAGCGGGTCATGTCTCGGGTGACGCTGTGGGTACTCTCACCGGAAGAACAGAGGAAGAACTTTTGTCTTGGTTTGTCCGGTAAAATGTGCCCAGGCCTGACCTTGGCGAAGTATGCCTGCAAAAACTGTTGTGTCCAAAGAGTTACTGTAGCATGTGGGGTAAGAGAAACCTTTTCACTTTTCAGTAAATCTCTACTTCAAGGGTTGTGTTTATGTAAGACTAACATGACACTTTCACAACCATGACATGACATATATGTTATGGACATGAAGTAAGTTTGATGCATGTTTGTCTAACTGCCATTAAGTGCCATTAGCTCAGTTGTGACATATTTAATGCAAATATGACATTGTTTGAGATGTCTTTATGACACCATGACACATACCTTTACATCCTAACCTGTCAGTGTATTTCTCATGACAACTTGAAATTATTAACACAACACAACCTGTCATAAAATTGCCATAGCAGCTTAATTATCAAACTTAAGAAACCGCTTTGCATTATCGGTTTAACATTACATGAAAATGTCAGGTGGTTGGTTATTTTTTCAAACCATACTAAAACTTACTGCTTCATCTTCCTCTGACAAGGCAATGCGCATTTTGCCAGTTTCGTTCCTCTTGACACCCATGACAGCACGTCCGCCGTGATGAACCCTGTTCAGCCACTCCGAGTCCTGTACCCAAAAAATTGAGACGCGTGAGGCGAGTTATGTACCCATACGCATGTATGTTATATGTCTATGTAAATATATCATGTCACAAGTTCATTTTTATTTACCGTAAAGGCTTCCACTTCTTTTGGCCGCTGCACATGACGGAAGACCAGGAGTGCCTCACACCAGTATCGGTATCTGGTCTTATCTGTGTCGGAGAGCTCGACGTCCGTCTCCAGGTCCCTTTTCATTTTATCAAAGTCCGGCCTTGCCACTCTCAAGACCTCCTGGCATTCTGCGATGCTGGGATGGTCGTCAGCGGATGGTCTGTGTTTGGGATTAAAAACATGTCAAACAGGACGGCTCACCTTGTGACCATGCTAGTCGAGACGAGTGCGCGCGCATTGTTACATTATAAAAAAAAAAAACTGATACTGCAAACTGAATGTGTGAATCATCAACTTTACTGTATCCAATGTTCTGCTGCAAAATGAACAATAGTGATCAATAATAGCACTTACATTGTGTCCAGACCAGACGGGACGTCAGGCTCCTCTGCTGATGCTCCTGTGTCCGCGTGGGACTCCTGGGGCATGTTGTTCACGAAGAACCCCATTTTAAGGAACTCTTCAATAATGGCCTGCTTACAACGTGGGTCTGGCAAGAGGTCGCTGATGTTTTTAAAGTCCCATGTCCTACTATTTAGAGTCCATTGCTTCATCGAAGTTTTTGCCTTTCTAACCTCCAATTGTATTTCCTGGTGCGTACTTTTTTTCATGCACTTTCTGGCCAAATGTACAGATAGGTTGTCTTGTGGTGTTCTGCAAATTAGGCAGTACACAATTCGCCGATCAGCTTTCCTAAAAAGAGGTGTGTGGTGATGGAGAGAGAAACATGACATGAAATATAGCATTTCAACAACGATTTTTTATGTAATGCGACATGAGTTATTTATTATACTTGATGTTTTATGTCTCTGTCCTGTTATAACAATGCAATTAGAAGAGTGATAGAGAAATATTCTAAACTTTGAAGTTTAGATGTATAGAACTAAATAAAGTTAGTTTTCCAGTACATAATTTAGTTTTTTTTTTTTTTAAAGGTGTAGAATTTTGATTTATTATATTGAATGGAAAATGAGTCAATGAATTTGAAATGGTACATGAAATGGCAGCTAACAGAGTCTGATGAGCTTTTCCAACTGTTAAAATTTAAACTTTAACCTTTGAATGAAAAAGGATGGGGTAAGACAAAAGAAACAAAAAAAAAAAATGAAATATATTTTTCTGTGGGATGCATGTGCTAAACCTGTTACTTTCTAGGTCTATCCATTTTGCAGAGTACAAAATGGGGGAGGGGAGGGCGCAGCACAACCTAACGCACTTTGGTTTTGGCTCAATTAATTAAATAATTCGGTTAGAATATTTTTTTTTTTTACACAAGCAACATACACATCTCTGCTACAAATGAACACTTACATTTTTTTTTTTTTTTTTATCTAGGTCCTACCATTTTCGTACAGTTGTACTGAAAGTGACAGAAGTGCAAATGTTACAACTAACCCCATATGCGTGGTTAATTGTAACAGACAGAGTCATCTGTACATCTGTAATAGCATGTCTAACCTTGATCTAACTCTAATCTAGCATTGATCTGTACTTAAAAGATGACTGCATTGTGTAATTATAGGCATGCAAATTCGGCCATTATCCAGTTCACCAAGGATCAGTTTGTAAGTTTAAATTTGCACACGTGTGACTAACTAGAACCAAAAAACATTAATAAGAGTTAAGAAAATAAAGAAATCATACTTTACTTTAAGTTTGCGGTCAGTAAGATTTTTAATGTTTTTAAAAGTATGTGTTTCGTTGAGAGCACAGTTTGAGTTTCTTTAAGCAACAACTTGGTTAATCTAGGTCCAGAAAAAAAGAAACAGTAGTTCATGCTTTATTACACGTCAGTTACAAATTAATAGTTGTAGTTTGCCTGAGTTTGCCTGAGTTTTTAGATGTTTGGACCAAGCCTTTGAAAGCCTTTGTAACTCTAACAGTAACTGTTTGGACATTTTGAAAAACAAGTTTCTTTAACAGTTTCAAATGATACAAATAAATTCAGTTTTGAAAACAAAACACAAAATTACCTCTTCTCAGCTTGTTTATCCATTGCAAAGAAGTAATGTACTCAAGTAACCCAAAGCAGATGAAAAATGTTTCTCTTCAATCCAACTGTCCTTCACCTGTACTAAATGTGTTTGAGTGTCAGGTTAGGTGATTCACACCTTTTGGTGTGAGGTCACTGGACCACAGCCAATAAGATGTTGAGACACTACCATAGCATCAAATTCAAATTCAAACAACACACACACACACACACACACACACACACACACACACACACACACACACACACATTGTAAAGTTTTCCCCCATTCCCTTTAGAGCCCTATAGTATCACAGCAAATTAATGCCTCAGATTATCCAGCAACTAATGAAACAGCATGTCTAACCTGTAATCTAGCATTGATCTGTACTTAAAAAAATGACTGTATTGTGTAATTAAAGGCATGCAAATTCGGCCATTATCCAGTTCACCAAGGATCAGTTTGTAAGTTTAAATTTGCTCACGTGTGACTAACTAGAACCAAAAAACATTAATAAGAGTTACAGTAAAGAAAATAAAGAAATCATACTTTACTTTAAGTTTGCGGTCAGTAAGATTTTTAATGTTTTTAAAAGAATTATGTGTTTCGTTGAGAGCACAGTTTGAGTTTCTTTAAGCAACAACTTGGTTAATCTAGGTCCAGAAAAAAAGAAACAGTAGTTCATGCTTTATTACACGTCAGTTACAAATTAATAGTTGTAGTTTGCCTGAGTTTGCCTGAGTTTTTAGATGTTTGGACCAAGCCTTTGAAAGCCTTTGTAACTCTAACAGTAACTGTTTGGACATTTTGAAAAACAAGTTTCTTTAACAGTTTCAAATGATACAAATAAATTCAGTTTTGAAAACAAAACACAAAATTACCTCTTCTCAGCTTGTTTATCCATTGCAAAGAAGTAATGTACTCAAGTAATCCAAAGCAGATGAAAAATGTTTCTCTTCAATCCAACTGTCCTTCACCTGTACTAAATGTGTTTGAGTGTCAGGTTAGGTGATTCACACCTTTTGGTGTGAGGTCACTGGACCACAGCCAATAAGATGTTGAGACACTACCATAGCATCAAATTCAAATTCAAACAAACACACACACACACACACACACACACACACACACACACACACACACACACACACACACACACACACACATTGTAAAGTTTTCCCCCATTCCCTTTAGAGCCCTATAGTATCACAGCAAATTAATGCCTCAGATTATCCAGCAACTAATGAAACAGCATGTCTAACCTGTAATCTAGCATTGATCTGTACTTAAAAAAATGACTGTATTGTGTAATTAAAGGCATGCAAATTCGGCCATTATCCAGTTCACCAAGGATCAGTTTGTAAGTTTAAATTTGCTCACGTGTGACTAACTAGAACCAAAAAACATTAATAAGAGTTACAGTAAAGAAAATAAAGAAATCATACTTTACTTTAAGTTTGCGGTCAGTAAGATTTTTAATGTTTTTAAAAGTATGTGTTTCGTTGAGAGCACAGTTTGAGTTTCTTTAAGCAACAACTTGGTTAATCTAGGTCCAGAAAAAAAGAAACAGTAGTTCATGCTTTATTACACGTCAGTTACAAATTAATAGTTGTAGTTTGCCTGAGTTTGCCTGAGTTTTTAGATGTTTGGACCAAGCCTTTGAAAGCCTTTGTAACTCTAACAGTAACTGTTTGGACATTTTGAAAAACAAGTTTCTTTAACAGTTTCAAATGATACAAATAAATTCAGTTTTGAAAACAAAACACAAAATTACCTCTTCTCAGCTTGTTTATCCATTGCAAAGAAGTAATGTACTCAAGTAATCCAAAGCAGATGAAAAATGTTTCTCTTCAATCCAACTGTCCTTCACCTGTACTAAATGTGTTTGAGTGTCAGGTTAGGTGATTCACACCTTTTGGTGTGAGGTCACTGGACCACAGCCAATAAGATGTTGAGACACTACCATAGCATCAAATTCAAATTCAAACAAACACACACACACACACACACACACACACACACACACACACACACACACACACACACACACACACATTGTAAAGTTTTCCCCCATTCCCTTTAGAGCCCTATAGTATCACAGCAAATTAATGCCTCAGATTATCCAGCAACTAATGAAACAGCATGTCTAACCTGTAATCTAGCATTGATCTGTACTTAAAAAAATGACTGTATTGTGTAATTAAAGGCATGCAAATTCGGCCATTATCCAGTTCACCAAGGATCAGTTTGTAAGTTTAAATTTGCTCACGTGTGACTAACTAGAACCAAAAAACATTAATAAGAGTTACAGTAAAGAAAATAAAGAAATCATACTTTACTTTAAGTTTGCGGTCAGTAAGATTTTTAATGTTTTTAAAAGTATGTGTTTCGTTGAGAGCACAGTTTGAGTTTCTTTAAGCAACAACTTGGTTAATCTAGGTCCAGAAAAAAAGAAACAGTAGTTCATGCTTTATTACACGTCAGTTACAAATTAATAGTTGTAGTTTGCCTGAGTTTGCCTGAGTTTTTAGATGTTTGGACCAAGCCTTTGAAAGCCTTTGTAACTCTAACAGTAACTGTTTGAACATTTTGACAACAAGTTTCTTTAACAGTTTCAGAAGTTACTCAGTTTTGAAAACAAAACACAAAAGTACCTCTTCTCAGCTTGTTTATCCATGGCAAAAAAGTAATGTATGAAAGTTATCCAAGTCAGATGTAATGTCAGTTCTTCAAACATTGATTCACCTGTAAGGATTAGGTGTTAAGGGTGCATCTTTGGTGATGTCACTGGAGCAGAGCCAATAAGATGTTGATACACTACCATAGCATCAAATTCAAAACAACACACACACACACACACACACACACACACACGCGCGCACACACACACTTTTCAAAGTTTTTCCCCCACTCCACAGAACACTGAAGTATCACAGCAAATCCAAGTCTCAGATCATACAGTAAGTAATGAAACTTAATTTCTAAACAGTAAACCAACAGTGATCTGTACTTAATAGATGAGTCTATTGTGTATTGATAGTCACGCAAATTCTGCCATTATCCAGCTCACCAAGGATCAGTTTGTAAGTGTAAATGTGCATAAGTGTGACTAACTAATCTTACTTTAAGTTTGCGATCAGTAAGATCTTTACTGTTTTTAAAAGAAGTATCTTCTGCTCACCAAGGATGCATTTATTTTATTACAAATACAAACAAAAAACAGTACTATTGTGTTAATTATTCCAATTTAAAACAGCTTTTTTTCTATGTGAATGATCACAGGAACAAATTACACTGTACTGTACAAAGCTGCATTTTAAGAGTCTTCTCTTTCCATCTTCAATAAATTTCACAATTAATGTTTTAGTGTCAATGTAATTTCTCTCAATAAGGATAATTTGAAATGGAGGGTCACAAGGTGTCTTCAGACGAACAGGTGGTGGTAGTTTCGGACGACGACGTGATTTCTGTGGCGGACGACGACGTGATTTCTGTTCCGGACGACGACGTGATTTCTGTTCCGGACGACGACGTGATTTCTGTTCCGGACGACGACGTGATTTCTGTTCCGGACGACGACGTGATTTCTGTTCCGGACGACGACGTGATTCCACTAGACAACATATCTGAGGTGAGGTATTCCAAATGTTTTTCACTTTTAACATGTTACATGCATGTTATTGTCTGACTATTATTTTATATAGAATATTATTAAACTCTTCTTTGTAAGATTCCAAATGAAATCCTCAGACGTGTCCTGCTTGAGGTTGTGAAAGAAGACGGAGATGTAGCTTTTAACAGGCTGTCTTTGACGTGCCGCAAATTCAGAGATGTGGTTTCTAACGAATCTTTTCGCAATGAGGCACACTTTGCTTGGATGGACAGTAGGTTATCTCATTTGATTGTTTTTATACTCTTCTTAACAGTAGACTTTTGTAAACTGCAAAAGCATTTGATAAAGGTCCATGACAGTTTGAACTGTTCAACTTTTTTATTTGCTAGAAGCCATTGATACTCAATTAAGGTTTAAGCTATACATCTTTCTAACTATTAGTTTATCTGTCTATCTATCTGTATGTCTATCTATCTATCTATCTATCTATCTATCTAAAAATTTAAAGCTTCAAGGTTTTAAAACTCTTATCTCTTTCTCAAAATAGGCGTAGTGGACTGGAGCCAACACTCGGCTGAGTACAAGGCAAAGTACAGAGTAGAATATGTGTTGAAAAATTGCTCGTTTTGTGGTGACTTATATAAAGAAATGCCAGCAGGGTATTTCGGTGATGGGAAGAGAGGAGTCCTTGGTGGGTTTTATAGCACCAAAGATTTTACAGGCTACTGCTCACACCACTGCTTCATTTTCAACGGCAATAGCTACAGTCCTAGGGATTCATCAGAATAAATAACGCTCATTAAGAATATTCACTCCCTGATCTGACTCATGTGTTTTTTTGTTTGTTTTTTTTATACCTGCTCCCTGAGCGGCTCACTCATATTATACAGAATAGTTACTCATCTTTTGTCTTGTACCATTGCAAAGGCATGAAAAGGACATCAGAAAGTTGTTTGAGTGAGTGTTACATGTAGTATTGACAAATTCTATTGATTTAATTTGTCAGTGCTTTTGCCTAAAAAAAAAAGAGACCAAAGCCCCCCCCCCCCCAAAAAATCAAGAAAAAAAAAACATAGTCAGCTGTTCATTCATTTTGTGTTTAGATACAGCTCTGTTGTTAGAACTGTTTGTCGTCACACAATATATATAGCCTAGATTCAGGCCTTTCATTGTATTTTTGTTTTGCAATGAAATCAAAAATCATATTAAAGGTGAGTATATATCAAATATTAATTTTTATTAAAAAGAAAATCAGTCTTCCTCCTCTTCGTCGTCTGCAAAGTACTGGAGATAAATAAAAATCAAACGAATAATTAACACCAGAATTGCAACTAGAGACTTTGGACAGCCTACATTGAATATATCCATTACCTCCAAATCGTCATCATTTGCCTCTTGATGGAGGAGAATGGGGCTGTTTGGAGGAGGAGGAGGAGGATGAAGAGGAGGAGGAGGAGGAAGAGGAGGAAGAAGAGGAGGAGGAGGAAGAGGAGGAGGAATATTACCTCCTCCTACGATCTCCTCCGATGACGTCGTGTGCTCGCTGTCCTGTAAACAATATAACATATGTCCAATTGCACATCATACGATAATCTCCGTCTAAAACCGATTCACTGTTTAATGTTTAAAAGTGTACTCACAGTTCTACTGATAATCACAGTGGTTGCCTTGGGGAAGAAGAAAAATAGATTTAAAATAATAAACGAAATGTGAATTATTATTTTTAATTTGTTGAAAATCAACTTAATACATTTTAATATTTGGCCAAATGAAAAAAAAACATTTTCTATCAATATTATTTGTACCAAACTCCCACTTCCACAGGAAGTGTATGCCCCACTGTCACTGGTCACTCTGTTTCCCATCTTAGTCTTCTGAGTAGACACAGTCGTTGAGAGCATTTCTTAGAAATAAAATCTTAATGAATACATTAATAAATGCTGTTCTTTTTATTTTGCATTCGTGCGACATTTGTGTTTAATTATATAAAGAAAATGTTGGACAAAGATTTTTTTCTATTATATTCAAAATAAAATAAAAAATTTCAAACAATCTTAATCTTTATTGTCACTTTATAAATCCATTTCAAAATTACTTTCTTAGTAGTATTAGTGGTGAAATACGAATTTGAGCCCCCATACAATTGAGCCCCCAGGGCATTTCTCTGTGTTCCCGGGGTCCCACAGAGCTGAAACTCGGGCCATATACTAACTGGAGGGCGGGGAGTCTATTGCACCCGGTTTGGTAGCTCTAGCGCCACCATGTGTCGATAAACAGTAGGTCAGCCGGCTAATGTTGGCCCCTACGGAGCTCAGGTTTTGTCCACAAACACATTAATGGGAGCACGTTCACTCGAAGGGGCTCGGCCCCGCTCCTCTGGCTCGTTCGGTTTGGTTTTGGGGCACCAGTGAATCTTGGCACAATTGGCAGGTTGAATGAATCACATGTGATGTCACTCCATATATGATGCCGTAACGCTTGTGATGTGTCCATCATATTATTAAACTCTTCTTTTCTTTTCTTATTTTTAGATTCCAGATGACATCCTGAGACGTATCCTGCTTGAGGTCGTCAAAGAAGACGGAGATGTTGCTTTTAACAGACTGTCTTTGACGTGACGCGAATTCCGAGATGTTGTTTCAAACGAATCTTTTCGAAATGATTTGGGGGATGGAAAGAAAGGAGTCCTTGGTGGATTTTACAGCACCAAAGAATTTACAGGGTACTGCTCACACCATTGCTTCATCTTTAACGCCAATAGCTACAGTCCCAGGGATCGAGAGGATGAGTAAAGGTCAAAGGTGCAAATAGTGGCCGGCTGACCTACCGAGCTCAAGTCCTGGCCACGTACTAATGGGAGCACGTTCACTCGAAGGGGCTCGGCCCCGCGCCTCTGGCTCGTTCGGTTTGGTTTTGGGGCACCAGTGAATCTTGGCACAATTGGCAGGTTGAATGAATCACATGTGATGTCACTCCATATATGATGCCGTAATTCTTGTGATGTGTCCATCACAGGAAGGTCAAAAAGGTCAAGGGCTTTTTCAATGATGCAGAGGTCAGTGAGAGGGTAGGTTTTGGGTAGGGGTCCGGTGGGCGGGGCTTGTTTTTAGCTGGCGTGAGAGGGTAGGTTTTGGGTAGGGGTCCGGTGGGCGGGGCTTGTTTTTAGCTGGCGTGAGAGGGTAGGTTTTGGGTAGGGGTCCGGTGGGCGGGGCTTGTTTTTAGCTGGCGTGAGAGGGTAGGTTTTGGGTAGGGGTCCGGTGGGCGGGGCTTGTTTTTAGTTGGCGTGAGAGGGTAGGTTTTGGGTAGGGGTCCGGTGGGCGGGGCTTGTTTTTAGCTGGCGTGAGAGGGTAGGTTTTGGGTAGGTGTTGTGTTTGCAAATGAATTCGCAACACATCTGATGTCGTACAGAGTGTGATGCCGTACCATATCTGATGTCGTACAGAGTGTGATGTCGTACCATATCTGATGTCGTACAGAGTGTGATTTCGTACCACATTTGATGCCGTACCACTGGTGGTGTCGCGTCACTGTCTGTCTGTATGTAATAGGGTGAAATACGAATTTGAGCCCCCATACAATTGAGCCCCCAGGGCATTTCTCTGTGTTCCCGGGGTCCCACAGAGCTGAAACTCGGGCCATATACTAACTGGAGGGCGGGGAGTCTATTGCACACGGTTTGGTAGCTCTAGCGCCACCATGTGTCGATAAACAGTAGGTCAGCCGGCTAATGTTGGCCCCTACGGAGCTCAGGTTTTGTCCACAAACACATTAATGGGAGCAGGTTCACTCGAAGGGGCTCGGCCCCGCTCCTCTGGCTCGTTCGGTTTGGTTTTGGGGCACCAGTGAATCTTGGCACAATTGGCAGGTTGAATGAATCACATGTGATGTCACTCCATATATGATGCCGTAACTCTTGTGATGTGTCCATCACAGGAAGGTCAAAAAGGTCAAGGGCTTTTTCAATGATGCAGAGGTCAGTGAGAGGGTAGGTTTTGGGTAGGGGTCCGGTGGGCGGGGCTTGTTTTTAGCTGGCGTGAGAGGGTAGGTTTTGGGTAGGGGTCCGGTGGGCGGGGCTTGTTTTTAGCTGGCGTGAGAGGGTAGGTTTTGGGTAGGGGTCCGGTGGGCGGGGCTTGTTTTTAGCTGGCGTGAGAGGGTAGGTTTTGGGTAGGTGTTGTGTTTGCAAATGAATTCGCAACACATCTGATGTCGTACAGAGTGTGATGCCGTACCATATCTGATGTCGTACAGAGTGTGATGCCGTACCATATCTGATCCGTACCATATCTGATGTCGTACAGAGTTTGATGGCGTACCATATCTGATGTCGTACAGAGTGTGATGTCGTACCATATCTGATGTTGTACAGAGTTTGATGGCGTACCATATCTGATGTCGTACCATATCTGATGTTGTACAGAGTTTGATGGCGTACCATATCTGATGTCGTACAGAGTGTGATTTGGTACCATATCTGATGTCGTACAGAGTGTGATGTCGTACCATATCTGATGTCGTACAGAGTGTGATGCCGTACCACATCTGATCCGTACCACATCTGATGTAGTACAGAGTGTGATGTCGTACCATATCTGATGTCGTACAGAGTGTGATTTCGTACCACATTTGATGCCGTACCACTGGTGGTGTCGCGTCACTGTCTGTCTGTATGTAATAGGGTGAAATACGAATTTGAGCCCCCATACAATTGAGCCCCCAGGGCATTTCTCTGTGTTCCCGGGGTCCCACAGAGCTGAAACTCGGGCCATATACTAACTGGAGGGCGGGGAGTCTATTGCACACGGTTTGGTAGCTCTAGCGCCACCATGTGTCGATAAACAGTAGGTCAGCCGGCTAATGTTGGCCCCTACGGAGCTCAGGTTTTGTCCACAAACACATTAATGGGAGCAGGTTCACTCGAAGGGGCTCGGCCCCGCTCCTCTGGCTCGTTCGGTTTGGTTTTGGGGCACCAGTGAATCTTGGCACAATTGGCAGGTTGAATGAATCACGTGTGATGTCACTCCATATATGATGCCGTAACTCTTGTGATGTGTCCATCATATTATTAAACTCTTCTTTTCTTTTCTTATTTTTAGATTCCAGATGACATCCTGAGACGTATCCTGCTTGAGGTCGTAAAAGAAGACGGAGATGTTGCTTTTAACAGACTGTCTTTGACGTGACGCGAATTCCGAGATGTTGTTTCAAACGAATCTTTTCGAAATGATTTGGGGGATGGAAAGAAAGGAGTCCTTGGTGGATTTTACAGCACCAAAGAATTCACAGGGTACTGCTCACACCATTGCACACGGTTTTGGTAGCTCTAGCGCCACCATGTGTTGATAAACAGTAGGTAATAGGGTGAAATACCAATTTGAGCCCCCATACAATTGAGCCCCCACGGCATTTCTCTGTGTTCCCGGGGTCCCACAGAGCTGAAACTCGGCCCATATACTAATTGGGGGGCGGGAGTCGAGACTTGTGTTTTTTGGAGGCGGGACTTGTGTTTTTTTGGAGGTGCGACTTGTCTTTTTGGTGTGAATTGTGTTTTTTTTGTGAACATATAGCTCCGCCCAGGAAGCAGTCAGCGCCAAAAGCTAGGTAGCATTCGAAAGGTCTTGGCGAGGCCTTTAAAATGACACCATACTTGTATCGTTAGGACCT
The DNA here is from genome assembly GCA_030578255.1 of Tiaroga cobitis. Classification (NCBI taxonomy): domain Eukaryota; kingdom Metazoa; phylum Chordata; class Actinopteri; order Cypriniformes; family Leuciscidae; genus Tiaroga; species Tiaroga cobitis. The sequence goes on along the minus strand of CM060596.1, from coordinate 19,730 downwards.
TTGGGGGCGGAGCTATGGGACAAAATACAATTGTGTTTCAAAAAATTATCTCGGCCTAGGAAAGTCGAAACGACTCGAGGTTGGTGTCATTGGAAAGGTCTCTGCGAGTGCTTTCCAATGACACCTTGTTTGTGTCGCTGCGACCTTCCTAGGCCGAGATAATTTTTTGATACATGAATATATTTCGTCCAATAGCTCCGCCCAGGAAGCAGCCAGCGACATGAACTAGGTATCATTCGAAAGGGTTTTCTCAGACCTTTCCAACGAGACCACTGGGATGTCTCTGTGATGTGTGAGTCATGAGAGGTTGCTTCTCGACTTTGCAGTGTTTCGAACTGATGCCGTACCACATTTGATGCCGTACCACATTTGATGCCGTACCACATTTGATGCCGTACCACATTTGATGCCGTACCACTGGTGGTGTCGCGTCACTGTCTGTCTGTATGTAATAGGGTGAAATACGAATTTGAGCCCCCATACAATTGAGCCCCCAGGGCATTTCTCTGTGTTCCCGGGGTCCCACAGAGCTGAAACTCGGGCCATATACTAACTGGAGGGCGGGGAGTCTATTGCACACGGTTTGGTAGCTCTAGCGCCACCATGTGTCGATAAACAGTAGGTCAGCCGGCTAATGTTGGCCCCTACGGAGCTCAGGTTTTGTCCACAAACACATTAATGGGAGCACGTTCACTCGAAGGGGCTCGGCCCCGCTCCTCTGGCTCGTTCGGTTTGGTTTTGGGGCACCAGTGAATCTTGGCACAATTGGCAGGTTGAATGAATCACATGTGATGTCACTCCATATATGATGCCGTAACTCTTGTGATGTGTCCATCACAGGAAGGTCAAAAAGGTCAAGGGCTTTTTCAATGATGCAGAGGTCAGTGAGAGGGTAGGTTTTGGGTAGGGGTCCGGTGGGCGGGGCTTGTTTTTAGCTGGCGTGAGAGGGTAGGTTTTGGGTAGGGGTCCGGTGGGCGGGGCTTGTTTTTAGCTGGCGTGAGAGGGTAGGTTTTGGGTAGGGGTCCGGTGGGCGGGGCTTGTTTTTAGCTGGCGTGAGAGGGTAGGTTTTGGGTAGGTGTTGTGTTTGCAAATGAATTCGCAACACATCTGATGTCGTACAGAGTGTGATGCCGTACCATATCTGATGTCGTACAGAGTGTGATGCCGTACCATATCTGATCCGTACCATATCTGATGTCGTACAGAGTGTGATGTCGTACCATATCTGATGTCGTACAGAGTGTGATGTCGTACCATATCTGATGTTGTACAGAGTTTGATGGCGTACCATATCTGATGTCGTACAGAGTGTGATGTCGTACCATATCTGATGTTGTACAGAGTTTGATGGCGTACCATATCTGATGTCGTACAGAGTGTGATTTCGTACCATATCTGATGTCGTACAGAGTGTGATGTCGTACCATATCTGATGTCGTACAGAGTGTGATGCCGTACCATATCTGATCCGTACCATATCTGATGTAGTACAGAGTGTGATGTCGTACCATATCTGATGTCGTACAGAGTGTGATGTCGTACCACATTTGATGCCGTACCACTGGTGGTGTCGCGTCACTGTCTGTCTGTATGTAATAGGGTGAAATACGAATTTGAGCCCCCATACAATTGAGCCCCCAGGGCATTTCTCTGTGTTCCCGGGGTCCCACAGAGCTGAAACTCGGGCCATATACTAACTGGAGGGCGGGGAGTCTATTGCACACGGTTTGGTAGCTCTAGCGCCACCATGTGTCGATAAACAGTAGGTCAGCCGGCTAATGTTGGCCCCTACGGAACTCAGGTTTTGTCCACAAACACATTAATGGGAGCACGTTCACTCGAAGGGGCTCGGCCCCGCTCCTCTGGCTCGTTCGGTTTGGTTTTGGGGCACCAGTGAATCTTGGCACAATTGGCAGGTTGAATGAATCACATGTGATGTCACTCCATATATGATGCCGTAACTCTTGTGATGTGTCCATCATATTATTAAACTCTTCTTTTCTTTTCTTATTTTTAGATTCCAGATGACATCCTGAGACGTATCCTGCTTGAGGTCGTAAAAGAAGACGGAGATGTTGCTTTTAACAGACTGTCTTTGACGTGACGCGAATTCCGAGATGTTGTTTCAAACGAATCTTTTCGAAATGATTTGGGGGATGGAAAGAAAGGAGTCCTTGGTGGATTTTACAGCACCAAAGAATTCACAGGGTACTGCTCACACCATTGCACACGGTTTTGGTAGCTCTAGCGCCACCATGTGTTGATAAACAGTAGGTAATAGGGTGAAATACCAATTTGAGCCCCCATACAATTGAGCCCCCACGGCATTTCTCTGTGTTCCCGGGGTCCCACAGAGCTGAAACTCGGCCCATATACTAATTGGGGGGCGGGAGTCGAGACTTGTGTTTTTTGGAGGCGGGACTTGTGTTTTTTTGGAGGTGCGACTTGTCTTTTTGGTGTGAATTGTGTTTTTTTTGTGAACATATAGCTCCGCCCAGGAAGCAGTCAGCGCCAAAAGCTAGGTAGCATTCGAAAGGTCTTGGCGAGGCCTTTAAAATGACACCATACTTGTATCGTTAGGACCTTTGGGGGCGGAGCTATGGGACAAAATACATTTGTGTTTCAAAAAATTATCTCGGCCTAGGAAAGTCGAAACGACTCGTGGTTGGTGTCATTGGAAAGGTCTCTGCGAGTGCTTTTCAATGACACCTTGTTTGTGTCGCTGCGACCTTCCTAGGCCGAGATAATTTTTTGATACATGAATATATTTCGTCCCATAGCTCCGCCCAGGAAGCAGCCAGCGACATGAACTAGGTATCATTCGAAAGGGTTTTCTCAGACCTTTCCAACGAGACCACTGGGATGTCTCTGTGATGTGTGAGTCATGAGAGGTTGCTTCTCGACTTTGCAGTGTTTCGAACTGATGCCGTACCACATTTGATGCCGTACCACATTTGATGCCGTACCACGTTTGATGCCGTACCACTGGTGGTGTCGCGTCACTGTCTGTCTGTATGTAATAGGGTGAAATACGAATTTGAGCCCCCATACAATTGAGCCCCCAGGGCATTTCTCTGTGTTCCCGGGGTCCCACAGAGCTGAAACTCGGGCCATATACTAACTGGAGGGCGGGGAGTCTATTGCACACGGTTTGGTAGCTCTAGCGCCACCATGTGTCGATAAACAGTAGGTCAGCCGGCTAATGTTGGCCCCTACGGAGCTCAGGTTTTGTCCACAAACACATTAATGGGAGCAGGTTCACTCGAAGGGGCTCGGCCCCGCTCCTCTGGCTCGTTCGGTTTGGTTTTGGGGCACCAGTGAATCTTGGCACAATTGGCAGGTTGAATGAATCACATGTGATGTCACTCCATATATGATGCCGTAACTCTTGTGATGTGTCCATCACAGGAAGGTCAAAAAGGTCAAGGGCTTTTTCAATGATGCAGAGGTCAGTGAGAGGGTAGGTTTTGGGTAGGGGTCCGGTGGGCGGGGCTTGTTTTTAGCTGGCGTGAGAGGGTAGGTTTTGGGTAGGGGTCCGGTGGGCGGGGCTTGTTTTTAGCTGGCGTGAGAGGGTAGGTTTTGGGTAGGGGTCCGGTGGGCGGGGCTTGTTTTTAGCTGGCGTGAGAGGGTAGGTTTTGGGTAGGTGTTGTGTTTGCAAATGAATTCGCAACACATCTGATGTCGTACAGAGTGTGATGCCGTACCATATCTGATGTCGTACAGAGTGTGATGCCGTACCATATCTGATCCGTACCATATCTGATGTCGTACAGAGTTTGATGGCGTACCATATCTGATGTCGTACAGAGTGTGATGTCGTACCATATCTGATGTTGTACAGAGTTTGATGGCGTACCATATCTGATGTCGTACCATATCTGATGTTGTACAGAGTTTGATGGCGTACCATATCTGATGTCGTACAGAGTGTGATTTGGTACCATATCTGATGTCGTACAGAGTGTGATGTCGTACCATATCTGATGTCGTACAGAGTGTGATGCCGTACCACATCTGATCCGTACCACATCTGATGTAGTACAGAGTGTGATGTCGTACCATATCTGATGTCGTACAGAGTGTGATTTCGTACCACATTTGATGCCGTACCACTGGTGGTGTCGCGTCACTGTCTGTCTGTATGTAATAGGGTGAAATACGAATTTGAGCCCCCATACAATTGAGCCCCCAGGGCATTTCTCTGTGTTCCCGGGGTCCCACAGAGCTGAAACTCGGGCCATATACTAACTGGAGGGCGGGGAGTCTATTGCACACGGTTTGGTAGCTCTAGCGCCACCATGTGTCGATAAACAGTAGGTCAGCCGGCTAATGTTGGCCCCTACGGAGCTCAGGTTTTGTCCACAAACACATTAATGGGAGCAGGTTCACTCGAAGGGGCTCGGCCCCGCTCCTCTGGCTCGTTCGGTTTGGTTTTGGGGCACCAGTGAATCTTGGCACAATTGGCAGGTTGAATGAATCACGTGTGATGTCACTCCATATATGATGCCGTAACTCTTGTGATGTGTCCATCATATTATTAAACTCTTCTTTTCTTTTCTTATTTTTAGATTCCAGATGACATCCTGAGACGTATCCTGCTTGAGGTCGTAAAAGAAGACGGAGATGTTGCTTTTAACAGACTGTCTTTGACGTGACGCGAATTCCGAGATGTTGTTTCAAACGAATCTTTTCGAAATGATTTGGGGGATGGAAAGAAAGGAGTCCTTGGTGGATTTTACAGCACCAAAGAATTCACAGGGTACTGCTCACACCATTGCACACGGTTTTGGTAGCTCTAGCGCCACCATGTGTTGATAAACAGTAGGTAATAGGGTGAAATACCAATTTGAGCCCCCATACAATTGAGCCCCCACGGCATTTCTCTGTGTTCCCGGGGTCCCACAGAGCTGAAACTCGGCCCATATACTAATTGGGGGGCGGGAGTCGAGACTTGTGTTTTTTGGAGGCGGGACTTGTGTTTTTTTGGAGGTGCGACTTGTCTTTTTGGTGTGAATTGTGTTTTTTTTGTGAACATATAGCTCCGCCCAGGAAGCAGTCAGCGCCAAAAGCTAGGTAGCATTCGAAAGGTCTTGGCGAGGCCTTTAAAATGACACCATACTTGTATCGTTAGGACCTTTGGGGGCGGAGCTATGGGACAAAATACATTTGTGTTTCAAAAAATTATCTCGGCCTAGGAAAGTCGAAACGACTCGTGGTTGGTGTCATTGGAAAGGTCTCTGCGAGTGCTTTCCAATGACACCTTGTTTGTGTCGCTGCGACCTTCCTAGGCCGAGATAATTTTTTGATACATGAATATATTTCGTCCCATAGCTCCGCCCAGGAAGCAGCCAGCGACATGAACTAGGTATCATTCGAAAGGGTTTTCTCAGACCTTTCCAACGAGACCACTGGGATGTCTCTGTGATGTGTGAGTCATGAGAGGTTGCTTCTCGACTTTGCAGTGTTTCGAACTGATGCCGTACCACATTTGATGCCGTACCACATTTGATGCCGTACCACATTTGATGCCGTACCACTGGTGGTGTCGCGTCACTGTCTGTCTGTATGTAATAGGGTGAAATACGAATTTGAGCCCCCATACAATTGAGCCCCCAGGGCATTTCTCTGTGTTCCCGGGGTCCCACAGAGCTGAAACTCGGGCCATATACTAACTGGAGGGCGGGGAGTCTATTGCACACGGTTTGGTAGCTCTAGCGCCACCATGTGTCGATAAACAGTAGGTCAGCCGGCTAATGTTGGCCCCTACGGAGCTCAGGTTTTGTCCACAAACACATTAATGGGAGCACGTTCACTCGAAGGGGCTCGGCCCCGCTCCTCTGGCTCGTTCGGTTTGGTTTTGGGGGCACCAGTGAATCTTGGCACAATTGGCAGGTTGAATGAATCACATGTGATGTCACTCCATATATGATGCCGTAACTCTTGTGATGTGTCCATCACAGGAAGGTCAAAAAGGTCAAGGGCTTTTTCAATGATGCAGAGGTCAGTGAGAGGGTAGGTTTTGGGTAGGGGTCCGGTGGGCGGGGCTTGTTTTTAGCTGGCGTGAGAGGGTAGGTTTTGGGTAGGGGTCCGGTGGGCGGGGCTTGTTTTTAGCTGGCGTGAGAGGGTAGGTTTTGGGTAGGGGTCCGGTGGGCGGGGCTTGTTTTTAGCTGGCGTGAGAGGGTAGGTTTTGGGTAGGTGTTGTGTTTGCAAATGAATTCGCAACACATCTGATGTCGTACAGAGTGTGATGCCGTACCATATCTGATGTCGTACAGAGTGTGATGCCGTACCATATCTGATCCGTACCATATCTGATGTCGTACAGAGTTTGATGGCGTACCATATCTGATGTCGTACAGAGTGTGATGTCGTACCATATCTGATGTTGTACAGAGTTTGATGGCGTACCATATCTGATGTCGTACCATATCTGATGTTGTACAGAGTTTGATGGCGTACCATATCTGATGTCGTACAGAGTGTGATTTGGTACCATATCTGATGTCGTACAGAGTGTGATGTCGTACCATATCTGATGTCGTACAGAGTGTGATGCCGTACCACATCTGATCCGTACCACATCTGATGTAGTACAGAGTGTGATGTCGTACCATATCTGATGTCGTACAGAGTGTGATTTCGTACCACATTTGATGCCGTACCACTGGTGGTGTCGCGTCACTGTCTGTCTGTATGTAATAGGGTGAAATACGAATTTGAGCCCCCATACAATTGAGCCCCCAGGGCATTTCTCTGTGTTCCCGGGGTCCCACAGAGCTGAAACTCGGGCCATATACTAACTGGAGGGCGGGGAGTCTATTGCACACGGTTTGGTAGCTCTAGCGCCACCATGTGTCGATAAACAGTAGGTCAGCCGGCTAATGTTGGCCCCTACGGAGCTCAGGTTTTGTCCACAAACACATTAATGGGAGCAGGTTCACTCGAAGGGGCTCGGCCCCGCTCCTCTGGCTCGTTCGGTTTGGTTTTGGGGCACCAGTGAATCTTGGCACAATTGGCAGGTTGAATGAATCACATGTGATGTCACTCCATATATGATGCCGTAACTCTTGTGATGTGTCCATCATACTATTAAACTCTTCTTTTCTTTTCTTATTTTTAGATTCCAGATGACATCCTGAGACGTATCCTGCTTGAGGTCGTAAAAGAAGACGGAGATGTTGCTTTTAACAGACTGTCTTTGACGTGACGCGAATTCCGAGATGTTGTTTCAAACGAATCTTTTCGAAATGATTTGGGGGATGGAAAGGAAGGAGTCCTTGGTGGATTTTACAGCACCAAAGAATTTACAGGGTACTGCTCACACCATTGCTTCATCTTTAACGCCAATAGCTACAGTCCCAGGGATCGAGAGGATGAGTCAAGGTCAAAGGTGCAAATAGTGGCCGGCTGACCTACCGAGCTCAAGTCCTGTCCACGTACTAATGGGACCACGTTCACTCGAAGGGGCTCGGCCCCGCGCCTCTGGCTCGTTCGGTTTGGTTTTGGGGCCACAGTGAATCATGGCATAATTGGCAGGTTGATTGAATCACTTGTGATGTCACTCCATATATGTTGCCGTAACGCTTGTGATGTGTCCATCACAGGAAGGTCAAAAAGGTCAAGGGCTTTTTCAATGATGCAGAGGTCAGTGAGAGGGTAGGTTTTGGCTGGGGCTTATGTGTGTGAGTGTAATCGGTCAATTACATATTTGTCAGTCACAGTCATTTCACAGGCAACCCTTCATGTTGCATTTTGTTTCTACAGGCACAAACTGCCCCAACTTACTAGCCGGGATGTGTGCAAGGCCGTTATGATTGCTGCACAAAAGCGTAACGGTGCCCCATTGGAACTCTGCATTTGTATATGACAGCGCTGCCACCTTATGTGCAGGAGACATCTTTCCAGGATTTACAGTGCTTCTGCTGCCTTGAAGAGGGTGGGCCAGTGAGAAACAACTTCACAGCCAACCTAGCAATGCTGCTCGGGAAATGGTTCTCTTAAAAAAAAATAAAGTCCCCCGTATTATCCCCTTTCCCTCATTCCACGTTCTTTGCCATTTTTGTTTTGTTTGTCTTAATTTTACAGTTTATCATTTTATAAGTCTGTTATGTGTAGTTCATTATTTTATAGTTCTGTTAGACAGTTCTTTATTTTATGTCTGTTGTATATAGTTATCTTCATAGTTATTTAATGTTTGCATTGTTTATTTTTAAGATGTTATTTTGTAAAATGTTTGTCACTTTATTTTTCAAATAAAACTGTTAAACATCTCTAAAGTCCTCTGATTGTTCTCTATAAAACATTTTTTATTTGAGATGTCATGCATTAGTAATAATAAATAAATGCTCAATGACACCAATCACGAGTCGTTTCGACTTTCCTAGGCCGAGATGATTTTTTTGATACATGAATATATTTCGTCCCATAGCTCCGCCCAGGAAGCAGCCAGCGACATGAACTAGGTATCATTCGAAAGGGTTTTCTCAGACCTTTCCAACGAGACCACTGGGATGTCTCTGTGATGTATGAGTCATGAGAGGTTGCTTCTCGACTTTGCAGTGTTTCGAACTGATGCCGTACCACATTTGATGCCGTACCACATTTGATGCCGTACCACTGGTGGTGTCGCGTCACTGTCTGTCTGTAGGGTAATAGGGTGAAATACGAATTTGAGCCCCCATACAATTGAGCCCCCAGGGCATTTCTCTGTGTTCCCGGGGTCCCACAGAGCTGAAACTCGGGCCATAAACTAACTGGAGGGCGGGGAGTCTATTGCACACGGTTTGGTAGCTCTAGCGCCACCATGTATTGATAAACAGTAGGTCAGCCGGCTAATGTTGGCCCCTACGGAGCTCAGGTTTTGTCCACAAACACATTAATGGGAGCACGTTCACTCGAAGGGGCTCGGCCCCGCTCCTCTGGCTCGTTCGGTTTGGTTTTGGGGCACCAGTGAATCTTGGCACAATTGGCAGGTTGAATGAATCACATGTGATGTCACTCCATATATGATGCCGTAACGCTTGTGATGTGTCCATCACAGGAAGGTCAAAAAGGTCAAGGGCTTTTTCAATGATGCAGAGGTCAGTGAGAGGGTAGGTTTTGGCTGGGGCTTATGTGTGTGAGTGTAATCGGTCAATTACATATTTGTCAGTCACAGTCATTTCACAGGCAACCCTTCATGTTGCATTTTGTTTCTACAGGCACAAACTGCCTCACCTTACTAGCCGGGATGTGTGCAAGGCCGTTATGATTGCTGCACAAAAGCTTAACGGTGCCCCATTGGAACTCTGCATTTGTATATGACAGCGCTGCCACCTTATGTGCAGGAGACATCTTTCCAGGATTTACAGTGCTTCTGCTGCCTTGAAGAGGGTGGGCCAGTGAGAAACAACTTCACAGCCAACCTAGCAATGCTGCTCGGGAAATGGTGCTCTTAAAAAAAAAATAAAGTCCCCCTTATTATCCCCTTTCCCTCATTCCACGTTCTTTGCCATTTTTGTTTTGTTTGTCTTAATTTTACAGTTTATCATTTTATAAGTCTGTTATGTGTAGTTCATTATTTTATAGTTCTGTTAGACAGTTCTTTATTTTATATGTCTGTTGTATATAGTTATCTTCATAGTTATTTAATGTTTGCATTGTTTATTTTTAAGATGTTATTTTGTAAAATGTTTGTCACTTTATTTTTCAAATAAAACTGTTAAACATCTCTAAAGTCCTCTGATTGTTCTCTATAAAACATTTTTTATTTGAGATGTCATGCATTAGTAATAATAAATAAATGCTCAAATAAATAAATAAATAAATAAAAAATAAATAGTACAGTGGTTCCCAAAATCTGTCCTGTTGCACAACCGACACTGCAGGTTTTTTTTTTTTTTTTTTTGTCTCCCTAATCAAACCCACCTGATTTGACTCATTAGCTCATCATCACATGTGTTAATGAGTCGAACCAGGTGTGTTTGATTAGGGAACCACTGCATTAGTATATAAAACCGAATTACCTTAGTTTATACTGTTTGACAATGTGCTGTTGTGGCTCTGACTAACCTGGGAAGGCCCTTCGCTGGTGCTGTCACTGTCCCCATCACTGAAAGGTAAAAAAAAGCTCAAGCCATTTTGCCATCCACAGAAGAATGAGCCAGAGGTTGAAAGCCCATAAGTGACCACAATATTTATTATGTATTTTATTATTTTTATGAATTACTTTATTCTTGTCATGTCAGGTCATGCATAGTATTTTTTTATAATATTGTTGTAATGTTTATTCATGTATTTAATTAATTGTGATGGTTAATAAACATTAAATATTAATTAACCATTTAAATGTACATTCATTCATCTTATTATGCAGACACATATTAATATTGTGATGTCCATGTTAGAATTCACGAGAACTATTTTAACACTATTGTTAGTTTCTAATTAATGTTGCAAGTGAGAGTGAATACAGCACCCTTATTAAAATTGTGTGTAAAGTAATGGAAATGTGGGAATGTTATTCCAGTGGGGTTTTTATTTATTATTTTTTTGGGGTTGGTTCACAAGAAAGCCTTATCGTGTGCTTCACTTCAGTAAGTGAGGTTTTTGCATAAAGTTTTCCTTCTGTGTGCTTCAGGGTTTTTATGAGTATTGGCGACACCCTGTGGAAAATGCAATTCAGTGCGCTTTTTTCAGACATCTGCACCTAGGAGCTGTAACTGAGGGTGCAAGGGTGAGTGATACTAAAGCAACATCACCTAGTAACGCTAATTCAATGCGATTAACGTTGAAGCTTCAACACTGAGTCAACATTCTTTCATTTTAATTTCATCCTCTCTGGAACAGTGACTTCAAAGGGGAAAATACTAATCTGATTCTGTATAATATGCAATCACATTTATTTTTTCAGTGTCAATAACAATAAACAAGGTAATGTGTAAAACACACAATAGTATAGCAATCAAGAACACCTGTTGACAGACACATAACAGAACTGTAATATAGGATAAGCACACATTCAAAGTATTAATTTTTCAAACAAAAAAGGTTAGAGGTCACCTTGTTATTTTAAGTATTTGAATAGTCAACGAAGCAACAAACAAGTTTATAACTATTTACATGATTTTAAATCAGAAGAACGGTTGGTTGCACACGTATTATTGAAATCAAATAAAAGATTAAACCTTCGACGGTTGAAATTGCACCAGTTTTGAAATGATTTCACAATAAATTAAAAACGTACTGTGTATAAACACAATACTATAGCAATTAAAACCACCTTTTGACCAATACATTATACAACTGTAATAAACGATAAGCACACATATACACTGCAAAAAAAAAGAAAGAAGATTTTCTTGTTCAGTATTTTTTTCTGGTTTCCAGTAAAAATAGCAGCTAAAAATTCAGATGAGTTTACGAGACGTTATTGTGTATTTTTGTATGTTTTTGTATTAATGTGTCATGTATTTCATAAAAAAAAAAAAAAATATTTAATTTACTAAACGAGACAAAGATACCAAGCTAGAAAACGATTTTTTTTTTTTTTGCCAGTGTATGCTAGAGAGGTCACGGATCTGCACCCTGAAAAAGTAAACTTCCAGAAAGCGCACGAGTGGATGATCGGTGCATTGGAAGGCAGCCGGGAACCTTCGAGGTGCGGGAGAGCTGGCCAGGGCCACCTGTAATATGTACGAATGAAGAATAAGAGACAAATTAGTGATGTGCAGACAAAATGTAAAGAAAACAGTAATTTAAGTAAACATTTACTTAAGTGTGCCGTTGCCTCTTGGACCGGAAGGCTCTCAGTGTCCTGGCTGGCATGTGCAGTTCCTGACACCTCTTCACATAGGCTCTGTACGCCTCGGCGTGGCTCAGGGTCGGGTTCGCGAGGACCAGGTCCAGCTCAAATGGGCTCCACCGGCTCATCTGGTTGGCTGGCGTTGTGCACGTCTCTGCTCTATCTATGACCTGGGGTTCGTTGGTTTCTTGTTCCTCTGGCTCGGAGGTCTGGACGGGTGAGGGGGTACGAGGGCGCGGAGGTACGACCGCACTCTTTTTCGGCACCTGACGGACAGGCGGCACTTTGTATGTGATGCTGTCGTGCAGTCTGTGTGTGCGCGGTTGTTGTAATAATATTAGCGGTGACAGGATCTGCGCACTCTGCAGCTGCTTCTGCGTCAGGGGCAGATCACTGATCAGTTGGCCCAGTGCGCTGAAGGACACGTAATCCCCATTCATTATAAGGGCCAAAGATGTTATAAATGTTAGCACCAGGACTCTTTGCTCCCTGCTCAGCCTCGGCGGCAGCCTTCTCAAAGCCTCCTTCATCCACGGCATTCCGCTCTCCCTGTACCTCAGCAAGTTTTTTCCAAATGACAGATCGCGTTTCTGCACCGCTGCGCACACGTCACCCTCCAGAGCTGCCGCCTCCGCCGCGGGGCTAGCCGATGCCGTTGGAAGGTAGAGCTCGATGAAACTCTTTTTGTCCCACTTGACCTTAGGGTTGCGTGCCTCGTCCCAGAAGATGATGGAGGGGAAATACTTAAGAGGCTCAAGCCCCACGCTGATGCATTTTGCAGGGTCGTGTCCGTTGGCAATCATCATTTCGACGGCCCTCCCGAAGGTGTGGGGGTACCTGAACCCTTTTCGTACTGCGAGCTCCGCGGCGAAGTCAGTGGTCGTCCGACAGCCGACGAGCTTGCACATGATGTGCGGGAGTTCGGGCCCTTTGAGCGCGGCAATGCTTATACCCTCGTTACGTTCGTGGAGGTCGCACAAGAGGACCAGCACTGCCGCGTCCCCGACGACCGCAGCCGTGGCACCGAGCGACTCTGCAAATTGAAAAATCCGCTCCACCCTCAAACGCTGCGTCTCGTCAGTTATCCACTGGTCAAGTGGGGGGGGTGACTGTCCCACGCTGGCGTTCCCGATGGGCGCCAGGCCGAGGAACCCGCGCGCCTTGGAGATGCTGTCGGGGTGCGTGGTGTTTGTGCCGAGGCTGATCGAATATCTTAGTGAGCGCGGATTGAGCGGCCTTCCGAAGAATAGTTCCTCTAGGGCCAGCTCCATCTGGTAGGCCTCCCAGCTGTTCTCGTATCCCCCTTTCCCTGCGCGACGGGTCAACAGTCCTCGCAGGGTCGCGGACAGATACTCTGCCACAGGCCGCACCACGTGATACAGCCCGATACCGCTCGCGTTGTTTTTAAACGGAACGAGCATAGGGGTGTGTTCGAGGAGACTGCGCAATGAGGGCATGTGGAAGTAGTGTTTTGGGTTGATCAGCAAGGGGATGGGGTTGGTAAAAAGGAAGACGGCCTCGATCCTGGCGTCGACCCTGCAGACAGTCTTCCTCGTCAGGTCCTCAAAGTGCGCCAGGTAGGACTGCGCGTTGCTCAGTATCCTACGGGCGTGACTGGAATTGTGGAGGCCGCAGGTTGTTATGATGCGGCTGACGGGGTGCTTATCCGAGGTGGAGTGGACGTGGGGCGTGGATGCGTAGAGCTGAATGAAATTAATGTCAGCGAAGTGAGTGGCGGAGCTAAACACGTCGCGCAGCGGACGCTCCACGGTCAAGGAGTTCCCGTCTAGGTTGGTCTGAAAGTTGGCGGCCTCTGAGATGCCGTAGGCGGTGTACAACGTGCCTCGTTGTCCCACCACCTGGTGCAGCCCTAGTCTCGACCAGAGGAGTGCCGTCCTGTGGTCCTTTGCGGACACGGTGCAGGCCACGTGGCAGGTGACCGAGTGGATCCCCTCAACGCCCACCAACGCTCCGAGGTCGAGGGGCGAGCTGTCCTTCTGACCGAACCTCGAAATGAACAGCAGGATTTTTTGAGTGCGGTCGACGTCCACCTGACGGACGGCATCCATTAGGAGCCCGAGGATGAACTCTTTGTCCTGCTTTAGAATGTGCATCCTCTGCAGGCTATTGAGATTGTTTTTTAACAGGGTGGGGCGCTGCATGTCTTTTTGAGGTAGAGCCATGAGCTTTTTGGCAAAGGACGCGAGGACAGCGTTTATTACGCTCGCGGCGTTCGCCCTGGCAGACACCTGCGAATCGAACACGGGGTGAGGGTGTTGTGTGTCGGCGCTGATGCAGCACATGTTAAGCAGGTGGCCACCGTCAAGGAAGGATAAAGTGTGTCCGAATGTCTTGGCGAGAGCCGACACGCCCGCGCGGCTGTACTCGGTCAGGGGCAGGTGTTTTTTCAAGCTGTGCCAATGATTCTGAAGAGTTGCACCCACGACACGACCGACAAATAGGTAATGCAAGTTTACCTTGAGCGTCGACAGGCTGCTCAGCTGTATCACCAGGCCGTCTACGTCCAAGTCAAAGTTCAGCGTGTCGCCGCTCATGGTGGCCGTCGTGGGGAAAATGGGTATTCTGACGTCCTCGTCACGGAGGAATTTTTCGCAGTTGTCGTGCGCGTAGTACGCATCTGTGAGATTTGTGGCATTCTCCTCGCAGGCCCCGTGTAATCTGTCACCGAACAGGAAGTCCAGCTCCTCGTCCGTGTAGTCCATGGTCGGAGGCCTGCAGGTGTGCATGGAAACGGTGCGGTTAAGGCATACTCGACACAAAATCAAAAGACAAACTGGTGCAACATCATTTTAAAACAAAAACGTCTTTATGGCTTTCCGTCCGTTGTCAAACTGGAATGTTTTATTTTTAATAAAAAAAAAAAAAATGCCATTTCAAATGAATTTTTAATAAAATAATAAAATACATTAATAATAAAATTATATTTTATTGAGAAAACATCTTTGTCGATTTTTATAAGAAAAAAAAAAAGAGAGAGAGAAAGAAAATGGGATTTGCTAACAGGTCATTCTATGGAAAGGTCAACTTTTCTGTCCCTAGCCTTAACAGAAATATTGCACTTAACAAAGACTTAAGATTGTATGCCAAATGTAACAATTTAGTTTCATCTACTTAATTGTAGTTGAAGAATAATGATCTTTGGTCTTATGTGCGTCATTGGTGATTCATTGCGTCACTGGTCCTTTTTCTGTCACATTAAATACAATATCACATGTGACATGATGATAATTTTACATCCATTTAATTTTGCTACACTCAAACGTTAGGGCTTAAAGGATTGCATCATTTCTTGATTTGAACCGGTTTTCAAATATTTTCATCGGTATAGAAAAATAATGGTAGCACATATGAACCAACATCATTCAAACACACACTTTTAACAAACTTGTTTAAAATAAATAAAAACGCAATCTCCTTATTTGTTGCATTATTATTATTTTTCTGTACCCTCACTACATGTGCTTCAAAAAACGGAGATAAAAAAAAAAAAAACTTTAATATTGCCAAATTGGTACGGTAGCAACATTGACCCAAAAAAGGAACATTTAAATAAATGAAAAAAAAAAAAATTTTATATATATATATATATATATATATATATATATATATATATATATATATATATATATATATATTTATATTTTTTTTTTTTTATGTATTTATTTATTTATTTATTTATCTGTATTCATACAGCCAAATGAAAATCTGATAATGTGGTCTAAGTAAAAATGTAAGAAAAAATAAATTATTAAATAAAATAACAGGAGTCCTTGTTGTTATAACATTTCTTGCAAAACCAAGATGAGAATAATATAACCTACTTTTAACTGGTAACCAGTTTAACATATTCAACATATCACAAACTCTAGTTCTATATGAACAATTAAGCACTATACGGGCTGCTTTGTTTTGTGCCACCTGTAATCGATTAAGATTATATTCTGATGTATTGGACCATATAACTGTACAATACACAGTAGGTCAGCCGGCAAATTTTTTGCACCTACGGAGCTCAAGTTTTGTCCACAAACATTAATGGGACCACGTTCAATCGAAGGGGCTCGGCCCCGCTCCTCTGGCTCGTTCTTTGGGTTTTGGGGCCACAGTGAATCTTGGCACAATTGGCAGGTTGATTGAATCACTTGTGATGTCACTCCATGTATGTTTGAATTGAATTGAATTGTTTATTGATCCAACAATCAGCTATCTCATATACATATGAGTGCTGTTCTTCCTGTGGTCAAAATCACTATTACATGTCAATTTTTACAAAATAAGCATGCATTCATACAACATCCAACCATAAACAAAGACATTTAGTAGAAGATGAAATGATTCATTTTAAGACATCTTGTCATTCCAAAAATGGGGAGTTTCTGTAGAATGACCTTTTATATATGCTTATCATACCAATGGTTTTGGGAGATACTTTGTGATTTTTGGACGGGAAATGCTTTATTATAAGCACATGGCAGGCCTATATGCTACATCAAAGCCACATCTACTCAATATGTCAATCGAAAAAAGAGAGATATTTTAGTAAAAACTCACCCAAATGTTTTATTTTGCTGCTCCGATGTGGGTTCTTGGAGACAAACTTTTGAAGTTTTTCGCCGATCGATCCGTGATGATCTTCACGAGGCTTCTTGGGTGACAAATAATTGCCACAATATGTCTCGATCGCATTTAGTAAGTACAGTAAAACTTTCTAACGATCGAGAAAATCGAGTGCTCATAGATGACCATCGTCCCATCACCCATTAAAAATGGCCTGTCACCGAGCAGGATCGCGACGAGTTTTGTCTGACCACTTTGGTAGAAATTTCCATCAATGTCACGAGTAGAGAAATTATTAAAAAAAAAAAAAAATAGCCTACTGACTTCCGTCAGCTTATGTGATGCTATTCACTGTAAACGTAATGTATTCTAAAAACTTTAAAACTAATCTTACTATATTTTAGTTACAACTAATAACTTTATTAATTCGGATTTATTTCTGTCAAATAAGTATTAACATGGTTATTATTAGCAGTTGTGTTTTGTCCTTATAAATTTCGAGTTATTTTAGTTATTAACCCCCCCCCCCCCCCCCCCCCCCTCTCTCTCTCTCTCTCCATCGACAGAAGAATGAGCCAGAGTTTGAAAGCACAAAGGTGAATATTATTATTATAGGTGAACAATATTTATGTATTTAAATTTTATCATGTCAGTTCATGTATATCATTTTTTATAATATTGTTGCAATATTTATTCATGTATTTAATTAATTGTGATGGTTAATAAACATTAAATATTAATAAACTATTCAAATGTACATTCATTCATCTTATTATTCAGACACATATTAATATTGTGATTTCCCATTGATTAATGTTATAACTCACAAGAACTAGTTTAACCTCATTATTAGTTTTTAATTCATGTTGCAAGTGAGAGTGAATACAGCACCCGTTTTGAATGGTGTGTAAAGCAATGGAAATGTGAGAATGTTATTTCATTGTTATTTTATTTTGTGTATTTTTTTTTTGTTTACCAGAGCCTCATCGTGTGCTTCACTTCAGTAAGTGAGGTTTGACAAAGTTTTTTTTTCTTCTGTGTGCTTCAGGGTTTGATGAGTACCGTCGCCACCCTGTGGACAATGCAATTCACTGCTCTTTTTTTAAGATATGTGCACCAGGAGCTGTCCTGTTCAAACAAGTGCCCAAGACGTCCGTCCCCAACACAAAAAAAAAAAAAAAAAAACACACTCACTCACTCATTCACTCTCGCACAAACAACCCTGAGACAAAGGAGTGACAAACTGAGGTAAATTTCTAACACTTTTTTTATATTTTCATAAATTTTCATTTAAAAATATATACAAACAGGAAAAGAAAAAAAATAATAATTAAACAATCTATAACAATGGGAGAAAAATAAAACACCTCTTATTCCCAAATATATATATAAAAAAAAAAAAAAAAAGGTCCATCTCTCTGGACACCACACCTGAAAGAGATAAAGACAAGAGTTGTGAGAACAAACACGTACCAAAAAGAATGTGATCAAGAGAGCAATGTAGTTTGATGAATACATACTTTGAGCATTTCTGATGCGTCAAGTCAGGTTTTTTTCCTTCCTTCCTTCCTTCACACAATGTGAGAGCTAAAGAGACAAGTGTCATATCATATGAACATTTTGAACAAATGCTAGTAAGTGAAAAATAAAATGAATTGAACATGCTTTGTAACACTACCTGACGTCAATCATTTCTTTCTTAGTCATCGTCCCTCAGAGGTTCCACAAACTTGAAGGTCCGGGTGAGCTAAGCCTATTCGTCCAGCCATGCCAGGTCCAGGCCTTCTCCGCGGAACGAGTTCCTCTTAACGCCGTAGTCAAACTTAAGCTGAGTCTCGACATCTATGTCTTTCAACGCCTTGAATAGGATGACGTCCTTCTCCTGACCGTCGACGGACATCGAGCAGTAGGACGGCTTTACGTTGGCATTCTTTGAAGAATGATTTATTCTTCGGCCCACCGTGTCTGCCTCCGGGTGACATTCGCAGGGGAAGGTCTGGGCGTCTATGCACATTTCTTGTTTACCATTGTTGTAAAAGAACATGTACCCAGGTTCCCCATCAAGCTCCTCCATGTTGGCCTTTCCCTCTGCGGCTGTAATGGTCTTTCCGTGATAGTCACAGACAATGTCTCCTTTTGAAAAGGGCCTTGTTGCAACCACTCCTATGACCAAGACGATATTAAGACTGTTAATTACTCAGTGAGCTATTAAAAAAAAAAAAACAACTTATTGAAAACTTTTTGAAATTGTATTCGACATTAAGGGAAATCTTATTGAAATGAGGACATTTTTCAGCTGTAGATTCATTTTATAAATGTGTTGGCATCAATGAATTTTTTATTTTTTTTATTCTTGATGTCAAATCAAAAGCTGTTCTCACCTAGACCTTGCTCTGTACCAAAGTCCTTCACTGCCAGGCCAGACCAGGATTGCTCACGCACACTCCGGATGGCAGCCGGGTCGGTTTCAACCTTGATCTTTGCCGCCGGTGTCCAGAGATCCAAGACCTCCTCGACCTTTGGGACGTTAGCCTTCCAGCCCTCCTGTTGGATTAGCCTTGACACCTTGGCCACGGAAGGTTTCCTCAACGTGAAATTCGCTGAAATACAGAATTCAATATAACTTTACTACTTGAGTACATGCAATAAATGTTCGACAATGCCGTACCGATTGTTTGGGGGACTTACACAGCAGAAATCGAACCCTTTTATTGTACTGGGCAGTCCGCCACTTGTCGTACAGCGTGCGGTCCGAGGAAAATCCCGCTTCGACCCGTTGTTTTTTCTTAGGCGGCGTTCCGTCGATCAGGACCGGGAATGCTTTGAGGAAGCTGGACAAGGTGGTGGAAGGGGGTTCGACGGACATGCTTGGGCCAGCTACGTCCTGCGGGGCTGGTGAGGCGTCATCTTCCGGAGGAGGGCTGTTAAAGAAAGGGAAATGAACACGAAGTATGACAAAAATGATCACAACTTGCTAAATTTGATGTGCCTGCTGCTTGTGTTTTTTTTTGGGGGGGGGGGGGGCTTTTTTATGTTTTTTTTTTTTTTCATTTTCATTTTCTTTTAGATGAACAGACACACCTGGCCAAGGATTCCAGCAGCGTGGCCGCTTCCACCACATCCTGAGGCTGATAGTCATGAGGCTGCAGGTATTGCCTTATGGCCTCCTGTTGCTGGGCTGTCAGCTTCTTGGAGGCCATCCTAAAAACTGCCGCCCGCACGTCCTTGCTTCCGAAAGGTGACAGTTGGTACCTTTAGGAGAAAGTAAGGTGAGGTGAAACGTTCATGGCGTTTTGAATGTCGACAATTGTATCATGTGGTCTTTAGGTACGTACGTTTCGAGGAAGCGGGTCATGTCTCGGGTGACGCT